>QZML01000746.1:2221050-2235472 GCA_016801275.1 Hystrix brachyura
TTTTTTTTGGTGCTGGGGATCGAACTCAGGCCCTTGTGCTTGCAAGGCAAGCACTCTAATCACTGAGCTAAATCCCCAGCCCCGGGATTTTAAATTTCATGTGTGTTGAGTGAGGCAGATGGAGAATGCTAGATCTCAAAGTACAGGAAATAGATGCAGAGACAGAGATAGAATGAAAGAGAGACGTGGCTGATTAAGGTGCTATGTTTTCAGGGGCTCTGTAAATACTGATGAAAGATGATGTTTAGTTTTCTCGTTTCTTTTCATATCGTGGTCTTTAACTACTGCAAAATAACTTACTGTCATATTTTTCTCCTTCTAGGAGGAACATCCTCCCTACTTTGACCCATTAATGAGAGTAAGAAGAACTTGTCAATTCTAACAATTTACATGCACAGTGAGACACAAAATTTTCCAGTTTAAAAGAGCAGAAACTTCGCTGCTCGGGCTGCTGTTGAAATGTACACCATTATAAATAATTTTTTTTCTAAATTCTAACCATTCTAAGACAACATTGACTGGGAAAATGCAAATAACCACATAACTAAGGAAACAGAAAATGAACTAAAAGATTATAAGCAATTTATAAAATTTTGTATCAGCATATTAAATATTTGGATAGAAAACACTGATGGGGCAAATATTTTATAATTTATACATCTTTGCTCTGAGAAGAAGTGCTTTGAAGCTTCCGTACATGTGAGTTTTACTAAAATCACTAATCCTTTGGATTTATTTCACATGTACTCGCAAGAACTTGTCCCTGTATCTGTTCTTCCTCCTGGAACTAGAATATCAGTACGGTCTCAAAATTGCTCTCTGGTGTTTTATATTTATTGAACAAAACCTAACTGGGTTGAGACACAGGTTGGTTTGGATTCTGCCTAAATTCTGACTTTTTCTTCCACTGTGGTTCTGTAATTCCCACCTCCTGCTCTCAGCCGTGGGAGCCCCGCCTGGCCTTGGTTTCCTGGGCAGGGTAGCATCCTCAACTAGCTCAGCCCCGAATCCTCCCTGCCAACAAACAGAAAGTGATTTCATAGGTGTGTTTCGAATTTCTTTATGTGTTAACTAATTTAGATAATAACAAAAAGAGAGAACGCCAGGAGTCACACAAATGCTTTAATAGTGAGTGACACTGGCCTTCCAAATGATACTCTGTTTTGGTAGTCAGGGTGACATGTCAACATTATTTATGACAATGCCAGAGAGATCTCTCCCAGGTGCCCCGTACACAAGCACACGGATACACATGTCTGCGTAGTTTACATAAGAGAAGCTACATGATACTCACCCAGCAATATATCACGTACTTGAAAGTTTAAACAGCTTTATGGCATTCCAGAGGGCGCTGTGACTTTCTTGTCAGTAAGAAAACTGTGTAGCTCTCTAGAGAAACAGAACCCACAAGGGACCCCTCCCTGTCTCCCTCCCTTTCTTTCTTCCTGTTTCTACTCTGAGAAACCCTCTGTCTCCTCTCACCCCACTGATTGCCTCTGGATCTTGCCTCCCTAATCTGCACTGTGTTGTATTTCACTGCATTTAGGTGTCTGCCGCCAGCCATGATAGCAGTCAGTCATTTCCCCACAAACCATTTAAAACCAGCCACCCTGGCAGGGCATGGTGGCACACACCCGCACTCGGGGGGAGCCTAAGGCAGGAGGATCCTCATGAGTTTGAGGCCATCCTGAGCTATAGAGAGAGGTTAAAGCCAGCCTGAATTACATAGCAAGACTCTGCCTCAAAAAACAAAAATAAATGACAGCCACCCTGAACCCTGAAAGTCTATATTCCAACTATTCTGGTTTATTTTCACTGCAATCATCACAATCATCACAGTGCAATATTGAGTATGTATATTTTCAATTTGTCAATTTATGTTTGCTTAGCTCTTCCTCACCACAGAAATACTGGACCCACGAAGACTGCCATGTTCTCAAGCAATTAGAGTTGATTTTGGTACTCGGAGCCTCCACTAAAATGTGTACTAATTATTCAAAATATTTTATTTCATACCTCTAAAATCCTTTGATATACCTATATTATCCTGCTCTAATAAATGAAGGCACTGATATTCAAATAGTTTGATTTTTGAGTGTAACGAAGTTAATAAAAGCAATTTAGAATTAAGATGTTGGGTTTCAAAGACTCAAAAGACTATGCTATAAAGATGCTCATATCAATAAAATAATGTTCCATTTATGAAATGTACAAAAGTGTCAAAGGAATATCATGCATATATATATATAATATACATTCCCACATAAATTTAAAAGTATGTGCATATACAAATAATTCAAATGTGCCAAAAGAAAGTCATCCGCATGTACACACATATGCAGGTAAACATATTCCCAAATGAACTTAAAACTTACGCATTTTTATAAATAATCCAAAAGTCTCAGAGAAAAATTGTGTATGCACACACACATATATTCATAGATAAATTCTATAGCATGAACCTTTGTATGTAAATAATCCATAAAGGTCAGAGGAGACACACACACACACACACGCGCGCACGCACATTCAAAACCATGCACTCTAAAACTGTGAGTGAAAAAAAAAAAAAAGAAAACATATAAAATTATCAGGACCGAATACCCTGGAAATAATAAAAGACACCATCATAAAAGGACTCTGGAAGGTGAAAAGAAGAAAGTGGGGTGATTAAGGGCTTTATATCCAGAAAAGTGATTCTGTGGCAAGTCTCTTTGGCTTTATTTTCCCCCTCTTTATCTCAGAATAAATACCAGAGAGGTTTGTAAACTGAAACTATCAACAGGTCTGGGTAAATATATAAGAGAAAAGAAAAGTCTGTTCTGTCTGGTGGAAGGACTGTTAAAGGAGAAGCCTGGTAGACTGTGCAGGCAGCTTCACGCCCCACGGCAGCGACGGCGGGTCTGTTTGAGGTGCCTCTCCCGGCAGGACCCGGATGGGTGAAGTCATCCATATTCCACACTCCCTGGTAGTGCGGGCAGCTTCACCTCCAGGGGTGATGTCAGTAGAGACAGTGAGAGCTGTCGGGATCTACATTACAAATCTAAACAGGCTGCCTGCCTACAAAAATAGAAGACTTCATACTAAGTTACATTAGGAGGAAGAAATTGTAGGAGCTAGTGAATACTAGAGAGACTGTAGACAGTTATTCTATACAGTACAGTCCAAAAAGTTAAAAAAATTATTTTGAATGTTTTGACCATAGAGAAATGGTGCATTATGGGATAAATATGCTTGATCTGAATCATGTATACATGTATCATAGTACCACACCACATGTAAGTATCGTAATTTGTATATTTTTCATGTTTTTTGTCAGTTAAAATTAAGAAATAAAAGAACATAAAGTAAAAACTAGAAAATTCAAAAAGAATCAGGAGTATCTCAACATAATATCCAATATAGTCTAGATACAACTGAGTATCAGTCATCATATCAACAATCAGGAAAATCTCTCCTTACTCAAAAAAGGCAATTAAGCTTTGCCATCCCTGAGATGGATGATTATTTGAAATATCGGGCAAAGATTTCAAAGTATCCATTACAAAACTAGTATTTCATATAACTACAGAGTCGAATAGTAAAAGTGAAAATGCTAAACATTAAACATTAATAGAAATTCTAAAAAATAACAAAGGGGAAGTGATAAATAATAGCAGCAAGTGCTTAGTGGAATGTGCGTAGCGAAGTGAATCTATCAGAACAGATTCCTAAACCTGAGAACAAAATTTACCTACCGTGAACATCACAGAGAAAACAGACTGAAATTTAAATAAAGGGGGCCTCCGAGACCTGTGTGACGATAAACGATCTAACATTCATATCACTTAGCATCAGAAGAAGAGAAAGAAAGCTGTGATAAAAAAAGTATTTAAGGAAGTAAAGGAGCGAAAATTCACAAATTTGACCAAAGATACAGGCTATGTGAACTCCAAAGAGATACCCTCGAAGAAATTTAGACCAAGACATACGCATAAGTAAAACATTCAAAACTAAAGACAAAGAAATAATCTTTCAATAAATTAGTGACTTGGCACATTCAGAATCCATGTCTGGGAACAGATACTTGACAGCAAAGGATATTCTCTGAAGGGAAAATCAACAGACTAGACTGCATCAACGTTAATTGTCCTTTACTCTTCAGAGGATAAAAACAGGGACTATAGATTTGAAAAGATACTTTAAACAGGGATTGCCGATGTAAGAGAACCAGTACCTAGGATCTAAGAAGAACTTTCAAAATTTAAGCCAATCAATCCAATTAGAAAATGACAGATGGCATTAGCAGCCATGTCACTGAAGACCACATATAGACGGCACCATAATGTTCAACATCTCAGCCATTTTATGCAACTTTCTCATTACTTGTTTGAAATACTCAATTTAAAAGAGGAGAGGCCTATTTTAGCTCACTCAGAGATTTCAGTCCACACATGGTTGGCCAATTAAATTGTCAGTGGAAATTTTTATCTTATGTATATATAAGGGTTTTTTAAAATTTTCTGACTAATTTATCAGTAAAAATATTATAAGCCAATCTTATTTTTCAACACAATAATTTTAGCAGATAAATCATGCAGATAGTATGAAAATGCAAGGGACATACAGAAAAATGTTTAATGTATTTGAGGACATATAATTAATTAACAATTGGTAATCAATGAACTGTAATCCATTCAGTAGTCCCTAGAATTTATCAAGAATCTCAGTGTTCCTAAGGGTTTTCTCCAGCTTGATCTTCCTGTCCACCTCAGAGATGTGGAATGGAAATAGAAGAGGGCATGTGTTGCTTCTGCTATGAGACCTTTGTTGTCTGTGATGGTCAGGGTGGAGAGTCAATTTGACCGGCTTTGGCATCTGCCCCTAGTGGTTGCTGAAGTGCCCTTCTAGGTGTGTGGGACTGGGTCATGGAGTTGTGCCCTTGGAGTCTACACTTCACTTCTGGCCTGCTCTTCTCTGGCACTGCTCCGTTGCTCTGTTTCCCAGCCTACATGAACTAAGCAGCTTTGCTCTGCCAAGCCTTCTGCTATAGTATTTCTGCCTTGAAGCCAGCCTATTGTGGACTGAAACTTTCAATTCATTTTCTCTTCCTTTAAACTGTGGGTGTGGAGTATTGTGTCTCAGCAATAAGAAAGCTAATACATCCCTAAATAACCCCTCTGGGTACAAAATTATCAAGATTTGAGAATATATATTTGGCAAAGACAAGTTCTGTACTGAAAGATCTCTGAATATGATTTTGGTTAATTTTGTTGAATTCTTGCATTAAAGGTATTAATGGTTGATTTACTACCAGGTATTCAAATACACCCTGGCATATTAGTATGCTGAATTAAAAAAAATAATTGGGAGCCAGATGCAGCAACTGAGCAAAGTTTTAGCAAAATTTAAATGTGAAACCCTGGCAACAAGACCAAAATTTTGTCCTATGCATATTTTAGTGTTTCATCATAAAGAGAATTTGAGATGCCTTGGGGAGATAGAATTTTACAGATCAAGGAATATAAAATGGTGGATTTTACTTTGCTTCTAAAAATACAACCCAAAAATTTAAAAGTAGCCCAGGTAACTTAATACTTAATCTAATTTTATTAAATCTTCAGGCATGTTATGGACTGTATTCAGTATTCTTCCTCACCAGCCCAACTTTAAATACCCAACTTTCAATACCTCAGAATGTGGCTGCTTTGGGATAAAAGCTTTTAAAGAGATAAATTTGGCCAAATGAGATTATAAGGGTAGCACTACTCCAACACTACTGGTGTCTTTCTGAGAGCAGACACTCAGGAGGCGAGGCAGATGAGGAAGGGCTAGGAGGACGCAGAGAGAGGGTACCATCTGCAAGCTAAGGAGAGGGCCAGGAGAAGTCCACCTTCTTAGAATTCCAGTCACCACACACTGTTTAAAATTAATTTTGGTTGCTTAAGTCACCCAGTTTGTGTCATTTTATTATAGTAGCCTTATCAAACTAACACAGAAGGTTTATATTTCCCTAAAACTTCTAACCATTGATTTAATTTTAGTGCCAATTTACTATATATGACCAGGCTGTCAGAATTTCGGAGTTTCTGACAATTTTTAATTCCTTCCACAAATACATGAATCACTTGTAGTGTATTTTTCTTCTTCCTGAGGCAATGATTTTTTAGTACACCCAATTCAGTTTACGCATTTGCTTATATACAGCAAATCAGACTATAATGTACAAAACATAACTCGTCAGTACTCTTCTCCAAGGTAAGCATCGGGCCTCTTAATGAAAGAGGGGATTTCAATTGTTTTCTTTGCCATGCTTCACAGATTTCAATTAGACGAAATAGTAGGTTTGAGAGAAATACTGACATCTCTTTTCTTTATGTGAAATGAGTGTAATTTTTAATAAACACCTCATTAAATATGATATTTAAGTTCTGCCATTATCATTACAAGAAAGATAATTATAAAGAAGACACCAACATGGAGAACTATTTTACATTTTGCACCCTTTACTTGAGAGAATTTTATATATAAGAGAAAGCACAGTTATAAAGCATTACTAAGAGAGATGCCAACCACTTCCTTCCAGAAAGTGAAAATCAGTTGAGATTTCTCATGATACTTTAACAATAAACTTTTCTAGTATTCAGTATCTTAAAATCAGTTAAAGGTAGAGTTTTTACTGTATTGCTGCCTCTGAAAAAAACTTATTGGAAATATTATATATATATGCACTCACAACTATATATGTAAATATGTATTTCTTGTTTCTGTATCCTTTAACTGTGTCCATTTCATTACCAAATTCATAGCCCAGCTACTACCAATGAATGTGCTTACTTTTTAGAACATTAAAATTTCTCAAGCAGACTATGAAAAATTATGAGACTTACCATGATTTTGCTGTTGGCATTAGCACACATGTCGTCTTATTACTCCGAAAACTGCAGCTCTGCTTACTGAGGGACTTCACTCTGGCATTTCAGAAATTTCTCTGGGGTAAAGTACCCTGGGCCTAGAAGTATAAATATTTTTTATTCCAATACATTCGGAGGGGAAAGAACAAAGCCTCCAAATGTTTTCTAACTCTTTGGGACAAAAGAGAAATTCAGGTTAATCACAGTAATGCTGTTTTGATATAATACTGGTAATTATAATATCTTCCTTTTACATATAGGAAGAGCCATTTTCATATAAAATAATTGTGATGATCATTTATGGTAACATAAAACATGGTAAATATAAATAACAGCGGGTACTTGTAGAAATTAAATATGTCATAGGTTTTTTTTTTGCATAACCAATTCATTAATTCTACAGAGATGTTTCATATTTGCATTTTAAAATATACAGTTATGTTTTATTAAAATTAGATCATTTTAAACTCATAGTGTTCTTTGGAGGAAAAATGTCCATTTCAAAGAAATATCTTTCTATTCATTTTGATTTATGGTATACTGAAAGAGCTTTATCATATATGCAATAAAAGCTAGGCTAATGAAAAGGAAAACCATCTTTTCAGAAAAGAAAAAGTTTTGTATATTTGATTTGCATTCCTTTTCTCTTACTAAGTAGTTTATATCTCTTCGATGAATTTCAAATGGCCTTTTAGATTTACATTTTTCTAAAGCTACATTGCAGAATGATTTTCTACCAGTGCTCTGATTATGCCATGCATATGTTTTAGTTCTTTAAATTTCTAGATAGTGATGTGTCAATGCGAATTCAATATGAGACCAAGATATCATCTTTTCTAACTGCATGGTCATAAATTAACAACACAAAATTTATGAAAATCCGATTCGTAGGAATGAAAATTAAATATAGTCCTAAAAACACCCAATGAGTTCAGAAAATGCCTATTAGTGATTCAACTTACTGTTACATTCAGAAAAAATGATATTACTAAATTCTTAATTCAGTGTATTAAATGATAGATATCACTGTGTCACATAGCAATATTTATTTACATATTCTTCAATATAAGCCAATATGAGTCCTTGATTTTATTTAAATTTGTCATCAAAAGTAAAAATAATCATGTTTCCTATAAATGTCCTATAAACGAAGACGAAATAGTAATTAGACTATGACAGGTTTTTATATATATAGCTGCTGTTTTTTCAAATCTCAGTATAATTTTGGATAGCTATATCACAGTTAATCAACTAAACTGTTAAACCTGAGATGGAAAGACAAATTGTTTTTACATCCTTTATCTCAACTCATACTCAAAGGCATGCTTTATGTGTGTGTCAACATTGTGACAAAATACCTAAAATAAACAACTTAAAGAAGGCAGATTTATTTTGGCTCATAGTTTTTGAAGTTTCATTTTGTGGTTGGCAGGTTGCAATATTTTTAGGCCTCTGGCAAGGTCCACACGTCATGAACAAAGGACCTGATGGAGGAAAGCTACTCACCTCTTGGCAACAAGTATAATGAGGAGGGGTAGGGAAAATACAGTTTTTAAAACTGTACTCACAGTAATATCCCAATGACCTGCTTCATCCAGTTGGGACCCATTATTTTAAGTTTCTATCATGTCTCTATATCATCAGCAAATTACAAATCTACCACTGGATTCATCCACTTGTCAGTTCTAAGCCTCATAATTGATTCACTTTCAGAACCACCCCCCCCCCGAATACATGAGCCTTGTGAGGGGCACTTTTGATTCAAATCATACCAATTAAGGTTTGAGTGTGCTTTATAAGAGGGTAAGGATAAGAGAGAGAGAAAGAAAAGGTAGAAATCAGCAAGAAAGGGTAGAAGCAGGAATACAGAAAGAAAGGAGAGAAATCGAATTGAAGATGCTGCAGTAAATTAAAACAAAGATGATGGGGATTGAAGGAGGAGATGGCTGATAAAAACATTAACATAGAAATATGGCAGGGCTTATGATTTGGTTCTTCTCAGTCTCCAAACACATTCCCCACCTTATATGTCTTTCTATGGCCCCTGTCTATCCTGGGACATTGTCTTCTACAAACTGGATGAGTTGGTCCCTTTACTTTCTGGATTCTCATCAGGTAGAAGGGGACCCAACATGAGGTAGGGAGGCACAAAGGGATTTGTAACATACTGCCTTCCCTTTGCTTCTCTGTGGTTTAAAACTCTCTGAGGCTGTGTGTTCTCACTTGTGGTTCTGGGTCCTTTCAGATACTTTAACCCAGAATGACAGCAGTAATTGCTTCTTACTAGCCCTTCTCTCTTCCTAATCACTTGCAGACTTGGGGCATTAATGATCTGCTTTTGTAGTTTCTGGAAGGTACTACTACCCCCTCTTAAATTCCTTAATTTTGTCAATATCTCTGTAAATACTACTTTTACTAGATTTTTTGAATTTCTTTCTTAAATGTACCTTCTGGTATTTTTAGTACCAATATTAATACCACAATTAGTACCAGGGTCGCTTCAAGAAAAAAATTCACAAAATTCAATTATGAGGTAGGGATGTTCGTTTGATCAGTTTCTGTAAAACCTCCATACTGAAGGAAAATGGGGATTAGTAGAATAGAGCAGAGTGATGTGTGACAATTACACAAATTATCACGGAATGGAATGCAAGTGGACAGGAAGACATCGGGAGAAGAAGGGGGGCGAGTTCTCATTGTGAAAGCAGACAAGATGAGGATACCCATCTTTAGAAATAACCTGCTCCAGGCTGTGACTTTGGGCCAAGAAGTGCTCTCTGGGTTATGGCGATTCCTGAAGACAAATTCATTTGTGAGCTACAGCAAACAAAGCTTCGTGCAGTTGGGAAAATGGGCACGTTGATAGCGAACAGGTCTGGGCAGTGCACCAGAACATCCACTACTCTGCCTCAAGTGCCCTTCATTCCTTCCTCCACTCTAGTTGGATCCCAACACTCCCAGATGGAAAAGCGTAAAGCACACTCTTTGTGGAAGAGAGTTTATACACTTAGATCTTAACACTGTTTTTGGCATGCGTGGAGAACATATGGGAATGCATTCTTAGGGTGTTAGACTGAAGAAGACAGAATTTAATACCGACTGTGTCTGAATTCATCACTCTGGAAATACACATGGGGTTAAGGACTTGATAAGTTAGCTTAAGACATATTAACAGTCTGTTAGGCTATTTATGTGAATCCTGTTCACTGAGTTGTCAAAACATAGACTGCCACCTTCAAAATTTCAAATTAATGCAAACATGGGTAGAAATCTGGGCTGCTTTTTGAGACTCTGGTCAGGACTTTCAAAGACGTATCTTTTAAAATGTGGCCCTTGGGCTGGGGATTTAGCTCAGTGATTAGAGTGCTTGCCTTGCAAGCACAAGGGCCTGAGTTCGATCCCCGGCACCACAAAAAAAAAAAAATAAATAAATAAAAAAAAATAAAATGTGGCCCTTGTTTTGAGCTTGATATTATTCTGTTTCAGGTTAACAGCAAAATATAAACACTTGAGCTTGTAGGGCTGAGACACTCAGCTTCTACAGGCCACCTGTTTCCATACGTGGTTCTAGACATGATTGTTTGATTCTCTTTGCAGCTGGAATGATAATCTTTTGAATGATTCAACATCTCTTAAAAGCACATTTCATTAAGTCGGATCTTCCTCGAGTAATCTGTTTTCACCAAATCACAGTAAATTGATTAATAACCAAATTGGAGGAGATATATTTAACTCAGAGCAGGTACATTACCTGGTGTGAATATGAAGTTCATCCTAGAATTCTGCCTAGAAATCGCAGGTTTGCAGCTCCACAAATTTCCCATTTATTCTGGTGCTGTTGGTCTGGGAGACACACCTGAAAACAAAAGAAATAGAGTGAGTGAGTATAGAACACCATCCCTAACATGGCATATGGCATACAAAAGAGGGTTTGAAGATCAGGGAAATGAGGACGTTGGGGCAGAAATGCTGTTTGTAACAACTCTGTAAGTTGTTTGTAAATATCTTTGTAAATATTTTTTCTTTTCTCATTCACTTAAAAATGATCATCTCACATACATGTACAATAGTATTTGACTAATCATATCCAAAATAGTACCATTTTAGTCTATTTTATTTGCATAGATTAAATGACATCTTTAAAATGCCTTTAATGCCTGATTTTTCACAATCTATTGACTTATCATTGGTACTAAAGACACATTTCCACAAGATATTTTGAATACTACAAACCTTGCTTTGATGTTGAAAGATTCATTTAATCACGTATTTTTAAAGTTCATATGCAATCTGCTTTGTTGAAATTTCCAGAAGGAGAAAAACAGTTGCATTTATGTCTAGCATCACACAACTGACACCTGGCAGGTACAGAATGGAAACATACTTTTTCACACCCAGCCACATGGATTCTACAACAAATATTATTGATTCTTTTAAAAATTTTAGACAGTATTTGTTTCTGCCAGTGGTATTGTTTCAAATGTATTTTTAAAATTCAGTTAATAAGAATGTATAGTGAAAAAGAGAAAGAAACAAAAAAACATAGTCTAGCCCTTAAGTGGGTCATTTTTAAGCTTTACAAGACCTGTCCTATGTCCTCAGGCTGTTTTGTAACTTCCTTCCGATGGCCATTAGTTTTCACTCTCTCATCGCCATGCTTTTACATCTGATCATAATTCTGCCAACCCCCAGAGCTATGTATCATCCAGTGTGGGTTCTGGCAACTTGGAAGTGTGGCTCGTGAATGAAAAGCAGCAATCCCAACAAGGCCAGAAGTGCAGACTCTCGAGACGTTAGTGAATCGGGAACAAGATCCCCAAGATATTCCAATATGCATTAAAGTCTGAGGATCGCAGGCCTGGGCACCAGTGTGCAAAAAAATACTGATCCTTCTTCAAATCAGTGAGGGGTTGATATGTTAATCTCATTGCACTAATAATTGATCCTAAGCACATCACTTTAGAGAAAATATGTGTGAGAAAGACTAAGTAAGAATAAATTGCTTCTTATGATAAAGCAGAATTTCTTTCACTGATAATTTTCTAGAAAATTTTATTCCCCCAAATCATTTTATGGTCTTGCATTTTATTTATCCACTGACCATAGTATTTGAAAAGCTCATCTGTTCCATGTGTTATGAAAATATTCTCCTGTATCACTATTAACTTTGGCATTTGAATTTAAAATGTCAATAAACTCAGGAACAAGAGGTTGAGATCAATCAGAATAAGCTCTTTGTTTTATTTTGAAATAAGGAGAATATCGTCACTCCACAGTTCAGGTAACATTTTGTAAAACAACGAATAAGACCATTTAAGGTCAATCATACCCCCAAAATAGAAGTGTGGATGGACCGTTTTATCTTGTGGCAATTACTACATCATGATGAGATAATGTTGATGAAAAATCATTAGTGCAAATATTTTTGTAGTTATTAGGAAACTAAATGGTAGATATGAAATGTATGTGCACCATTATAAAAACAGATTGGTATGATCAATAAATAGTAATAATTGAGGAAAATAGTAATTCAGTTGTCTCCTTTCCAAATATAACCTGCCAATAATGCTCTTTACTAAAATTCATCTTGTTATATGCTCCATGGAAATCAATTTAATTACATTGTCCTTTACCTGGAATAGAATTTTGTTGTTCAATTCCATTTCCTTGGATCAATAATGCTCTAAATTACCATCTTAATGTCTTTGCTTGCATTGAGTCATTGCCTAATTTCTTTCATAATTTTCAAAAAGAATTAGAACTGGTATTGTTTGAATACCAGTATATTTTTATCAACCTTCTAAATCACTTCCCAAACAGTAAATGTTTTTGGCAGGTTTTTTTTTTTAATTCAAATTGCTTATTTTCCTCTTTCTGGTACCAGGAAACACCCTAGAGCTAAAATCATTTATAATTATAATGCCCATTAGTATTTTGCCTTAACATCCCTTTTATTTGAAAAGCACAAAGTATTTTACAACCAAGTAAGGCTCAAATCAGACACCTCTGACCGAAATCAAGGGAGACCTGGAGAACTTCCTCTATCAGCGCTGGAAAGAGATCGAAGTCAGGAAAAAGAAACTGCCAAGCTTCTGACAGAGTTAATTCTCTCTGTACATTCTGATTCCCGATGTCCAAATCCACAGGTAGTCATACCTCCATGGTACTTGTTGGAGAATAAAAAATTCTTATGCTTAATTAAAACATTTGTATTGTTCTAATTTAAGACACAGGCCTCTGTGGGGCTTGTTTCTGGCCACATTACATTGTTTGATTCATTTTTTTTTCTAATTGTTAGGTAAAATAAAGTTTTGTTTCAAAGGGAGTAAAAAAGTCTTCACAGCAAAGGGAGTCAAAAATTTTTCATAGAAGAATTAAAATGAAACAGACTTTTGTAAAAGTACAGATTTGGTTATTCTTAAATAGAGGCAATAAAAAACTAAACAACTGTAAAATAAAAATGACTTCACAATTTTCACCAAGGCAAAAATAAATCACAGTTAATACACTGTGGTGGATTTACATATTATAGAAGCATCTACACATATTCACAGCTGTACAATTTTAGCATACATTAAAATAGTCTGAATGGGCTCATGTCTGTTTCTTCTTTCTTAATACATTAATAAGAAGACTCAGAGTTGGTTTCTTCTTCAATATTTGACCAGCTTTTTGCTTTTGGTGCTGGGGATCGATGGCTTTTTTTTAAATCTAACATAGAATCAAATTCATCCTTAAAACCAACTTAAAAAACAAAACAAAACAAAAAAAACCTGTGTAGGCTAAGAATGGTATCATGTCTAAGCCCCTGCAACCAGCCACTACTTCCTTAGTTAGAAAAAGTCTTTGCTAACAATATAAAGGATTTACATATGGGAAATTTATCCCAGATTATGCATGTGGACACTAAAGAAACTGGCATACATTCTTATTAAAGAAAGCAGGGGAAAGTTTGACTCACACAGCAGAGAAGGGAATAGAATGACAAAAAAAAAGAAAAGGAGAAGCGTGCATCCACAAGCCAAGGGGTGCCTGTAGACACCAGAGGCTGGAAAAAGTAAGTAAAAATTTTCCTTAGACTATCCAGAGGGAAGGTAGGCCCACAGATAATTTGATTTCGTCTCAGTTAAACTGGTTGTAAACTCTGACCTCCACAATTATTAAAGTATAGACCTATATTGTTTTAAGCCACAAAGACTGTACTAATTTGTGAGAGCAGCTACAGGAGACTAAGGCATACTTGCAGTAGTTTTGGCTTTTTCTCATTAAAAATCCAAACTAAAGTGATCCAACCCCCCACATCCTTCATTTAGGATCCCAAGTAACTGAACACTACTGAAGAAAACATTTGATGGAACCGATTGATGTCTCTTAGACAGTGATGAACATTTTAGAGACTGAGTGCCAAACTGCAACCCAAAACCCTCTTATTTGTTGCAAAGTGCCAACACTGCTATTAACCTGAATAGTGAGGTTGTAGTTTAGGAAAAAAAAAAAAAAAAAAAAAAAAAAATTTTTATTATTATCTT
>QZML01000746.1:2245117-2268559 GCA_016801275.1 Hystrix brachyura
CAGAGAAGAGTGGGTGAAGGGAAGGGAGGGGAATGGGAAAAAAAGGAGCAACAAATATATCATGTACATGTACAAATCCCCTGTGATGAATGTTATCACTATGTACATCTAAAATGTATCATTAAAATAAAAGAAAAGAAAAAAAATAAATTCATGCTTTGCTACCTTATGTAGTATGATACAGAACACAAACTGGGTGATTAAATCATTACATTCTCTCCAGAACAAAGCCATCAGCTTTAGCAGTCATATAAATAAGTTCTGTTTCCTTTATAATCTTTACCTTTTAATCTTTTTATTAGTAGTCATTAATATTTTTGACTTAATATACAAATAGAAATCAAAACTTATAGTAAACTTAAAAATATTTGTTACATACTCATCCCATTTTAGTTGTGTTGGTGTGGCTGCCTCAATGTCCTGAATCAATTTAAAATTTTTATATCTCATGGTAATTTTCACTTCTCGGAAATGCCAGAAGTCACAACTAAAGGAAGTCACAAAGAAGAACTTCCAAAACTACTTTAGAAAGTGGGACAAGAGTGCTCAAAGGGAGGAACAATATTTTGAGGGGGATTAATGGAAATGTGTCTTTTTCTATAATAAATTTTAAAAACTGGACCATTCACTGCAGTTTTCAATCATGGGTCATATATCTTTCCCTACTCACTGGTGATTTAATGCTCTACTAGTGAAATGAATTAACATTATTTTGTTTCAGGTATGAGACACTTTATATAGCCTGGCTTGAAACCAGGATTCAAGTCAATAGCAAGTAATACTTCCTTTTTCCTATAATTAGTCACTGGAGCGCTCTATCTAGGAGCTAATCTGTTAGGGGTCCTCCAGTCCACAATTTTCTCATTAATTTATTGCCCCATTTTCAATACACATTGTTCAAATATTATACCAAAGAAATTTGAGTGTTATATTTTTCAAATACTTTACTGGAAAAATTTCAAATGCTACAGGAAAATTTAAACAAATTTTCTAGTGAACAATTATATACTCACCACATTGATTCTACAAATAGCATTCAATTGTGCTTGTTTTAGCCCATATTCCTCCATCTGTCACTCTCCAAATCTACATTACCAACTTTTTCAATGAATTACATTGTTAATAGCAGAAATTAATGTGCTTTTCCTTAAATAATCTAGCATGTATATTATTAACTAAAGTTCAATATTTGTTATGACCCTTTATCTCTGATATGAAATTTACATAAAATGAAATGCACAAGTTGTGAGTATGTATTCACTGTGCTTTGATGAATATGAATAAAAAGATGGTAGCTTTCCAACAGATCTGAAAAGGAAAAACAGAATGAAAGGGAGAAAAGATACTGAACAGAATAGCTGCTATTCATGGAATATGAGTGATGACCTCAAAAGTTTATGTGTTAAAGGTTGGTCCCCAGCAGCGCATGGCAGATAGAGGAACGATTAGGCCGGGGAGTCTAGTGGGTGGTCCTTAGGTCACTGGGGTGTGCCCTCAAAAGGGACAGTGAGACCCTACGACCTTTCCTGTCTCCCTTTTGTTGGCTCACGAGGTGAGTAGTTTTGCTTTGCCATGCACACTTGCCATAACGCACCACCTCAGCACAGACCCAGCAGAAAGGCAACATGGGATCTAGACTGGAACTTCAAAACTGTGAGCAGGGGTAAATAATTTTTCTGTATAATTTAATTACATTAAGGTATTTCATTATAGCGATGCAAGGCTGACTAAAATAAGAGCCAAAATTGTGAAACAACTTTTAAGTCTATGATACATGCATAATTGTAACAGCAGAAGGAGAAGTAAGAGAGAATGATGTAGAAGCAATATTTGAAGTAATACTGACTGAGAAATTTTCAAAACTAATGACAGACTCCTAAAAAGTGGATCTCAGAAACTCAGAGAACCCCAAGCCGGGAAAAAAAAAAAAGTTACATTTCATCCTATCATATAAGAGCAAAACTAAGAAATTCAACAGACCTTCTGTCAGAAACTATTAATGCAAAAGAAAATATGGTGAAATATTTCAAGAGTTTAAAAAAAGGCCCACTAACCTAGAATCTGCACACAGTACATCTGTTTGGAAGGTGAAGAAGAAATACTTCCTCAAAAAAAGAAAGAAAAAAAAAAGGACTTAATGTACAGCACAGTCGGCCTGTAAGAAATGTTGAATGAAATTCTCAGAGGAAAAACTAAAATTGACCAACACGGCCTTAATATTCTCATCAGCATAACAAAACTTTTAACAGGTTTCTTCCTGAGACTACATACCAGGAGGTTCCATTTGACCCAGCTATTCCTCTGCTTGGTATCTTCCAGAAGAATTAAAAACATCATACCACAGTGATACATGCACAACCATGTTCATAGCCACACGATTTGTAAGAGCTAAGTCTGGGAAACAACACAAATGCCCAACAATTAATGAATGGCTACAGAAGATGTGGTTTTTCTACACAATGGAGTACTACTCTGCCATAAGAAGGATAAAATAGAGACATTTGTAGGTAAATGGATGAACCTTGAGAACACACTCTTAAGCGAAATAAATCAGACACTCATGAGTACACATCAAATTGTTTCTCTGATATGAGAAACCATAAATATAAAGAAGGACAGAGAGGTGTAATAGATATCATATAAAAGGAAGATAATATTCAAAAGAGAGGAGAACTATAAAGGGGCAAGGGTGAAAAGAAGGAAGGGAGAAAGGAAAGAAAAGGGAAAGGGGAAAAATGGAAAAATATAAATAAACCTGCTGTAAATAGGGAAGGGGGAGCAGAAGAGAGGGGTGGGGAAGAGGGGGTAAAACCAAGATACATCAAGTACAGCTACAAAATAACTATGATGAATGTGACCATTATTTATACAATGTACCAATACATGCTCTTGTTAAAAAATAAAAAAAAGAGTTATGGATTCATATTATTTTAAAATATATATTGGAAATTTTGAGGTAACTACTAAAATACTAAAATAAGGGTAATTTGTATGCTAAGAGAGGAAATAAATTGATTTATGTAAAATGCCCAGTTATAACCAGAGAAAGCAGAAATAAAAAGGAAACAAAGAAGAAGTGAAATGAATACAAAGCATTTACAAGCATGGAATATATTAAGCCAAGTATACAATAATCATGTTAAATTAAGATATTTTAAATGTACCAATAAAAAGGATTATCACAATAGATTTTTAAAATATTATATTGCATATTATTTATATGTAATGTACTTTAAATATAAAGAGTCAAATAGGTTAAAATTAAAAGATTGGAGAAAGGCAACTATGCAAGTACCTGTCAGTGAAAAGTTCATTAACTCTATAACTTTCACTTTACCAATTATAAACTTTAAACTCCATACTGTTTAGTTTCTCAAAATTCAGATTGTTGCACGATAATTTACTTTTACTTGTGGCTAAATTCTATCATGGTCACAGTACCTTGGGTTATTTCAGTCCTTTTAAATTAATGATAGTTTATCACATTCCATTAGTTCTCGATTTGTAAATATACCACCTAAAATATTAACAAATATGTACTCTGAATTTGCAATCTAAGACTCTTCATACAGTTCAAGAGGGTCAATATCACAGTGTTGAGACCACTCAAACACTCAAAATTTTTGTAGTACTATCAATTGTGGAGATTGTTTTACTTATCCAAATAAAACGGAAGAAATATTTATTTCCCCATTTAATCTTGTTGACTTCACCTTGAAGAATTGTTATTGGGGATAGGTTTAAGTTTATTATATCTTCCTCGAGGCTTGACAATTTTATCATTGTGAAATGTCACTGTTTGTCACACTTATGTACTGTTGTCTTGTGCCCTATTTCATTTAATATTAACAGAAATGTCAGGGCTTTTATAAAAGCTCCAGTTTTTACAACCATTCTGCCATTTTGTGTCTACGTATTTTGAGTGCATTTTTTCTATACAACATACAGTTAGGTGTATCTTTTAATTGGGTCCACTAACATTAAGTAATTCTTAAGGGGTCCATTAACATAGAGGAATTTTGAAATGATATTTTATTCCACTTTTCAATGTGTGTGTGTGGGTGGGTGGGTGCATTGTCTTCGTTTTGTTCTTTCACTGTCTGTTCCCTGTGTTTTTTGGATAGACCGAGTATGCATTTGAAGTTTTATTGTATGAGTCAGGTTTCCATGTAAACCCTTGTGCATCACGTTTTAGTGATTGATATAGCTATGCACATCCACAGCCTTTCACTGCCCAACTAAAGTTAACATCTGCTATATAAGATTTAAAAACTCTTGAAGGTGAGATTCCATGCACACTGGCTCTCAGATGAGAGACAGAACTCTGTTACATGGAACTCCAAATGAGAGAAGGTTGCCACCAAGTTGTCTTCAGAGACAGGGTAACAGCAATCTGAAGCTATGGTGACAAACTAATGTATGACAAGAAGTGTCGAGTGACATAAACTCCATTTTCTGGACTCCCTGTGGACTGATTCATTATTGGGCTAGGGCTACCACAGCAAGCTAGCACAAACTATGTGACTTACACAGTTGATATTTATATTCTTACAAACCTGAAGTTTTGAAGTCCAAGCATAATGTGCCTGCAGGTTGGTTCTTTCTTTGGCTTGTAGATGGCACCTTCTTTTCCCAGTGCCCTTATGTGATCTTTCTTCAATGTGCATGATCTGATTTCTTCTGTTATTTGGACACCAGGCACATTGGATTAGGGCCCAGCCTCATAAACTCATCTTAACTTAATTAGCTCTTCAAATACCCTACCAACAAATACAGTCACGTTCTGAGATTCTGGGGGTTAGGACTCTAGCATATGAATTTTTGGAGGAAACAATTCAGACTATATTGTTTGGTTAATTTAAATAATTTCATGGACTCCACAGAAAAATGCCCCTTAGTAGTTGTCTGGTACCTGGACCTAAAAAAATTTAGACTGGTTCAGAATGGTGGTAAAAAATAGAAATACTGAAATATTTACACTATTGTTTACATATTTGTTATTTATACCAAAATATTCACATGTATTAAATCTGAACACTTATTTTTAAACTTATCATTTGAAATAATTTTAGACTCATATAGAAATTAGAAAAAACAATTATAAGTTTCTTCACCTTCACCTGGCCCTTCACCTGGCTCCTGTAGATGCTATCATTATATAAAACCACAGTACAATTTTCAAAATCAGTGTATTGACATGGTCCTCTATTAACAGCAGAATTTACTAAAAATTCAACATTTTTACATGCATTTGTATGCATTTAAAGCTATAAAATTTTCTGGCTCTTGTTACCACTGGTACAATTAAGAAAGTCATATATCACTTTACCCCAAAAGAATTCCACTACTTCCCCCTTCAGCCACTGTTCCATTACCCACCTAAACATTGGTGACACGACATGTGAATTTAATAATGTCATACAAATGGAACAAAATACTATGAGAACTTTTGAGATTGGCTATTTTCACTCTGCATATTGAGTTGTGAATTGATCTAAATTGTATTTATATGTATGTATATTATTATGCCTTTTTATTTTGTTGAATAATAAACTATTCTACAGAGAGACCACAATTTGTTTATTCATATGTCCACTGAAGGACATAAGGGTTTTTCTAGTTTTTGTCTATTACTAATAAAGATGATATGAAAATATGTGTACAGGTTTTTGCCCAAATGAAAATTTTCATTTCTCTAGAATAAATATGTTAGAATGAAATTGCTGGGGCATATGGTAACTGTGTATCTGGTTCTATAGGAAACTTCTGAGCACTTTTTGAGAGCGGCTACATAATTTCATCTCCATGAATAAGGTTTGAGAGTTTCCATTACCTCAAAACTTCATTAGAACTTGGTAGAGTAAATGTATTTATTTATTTATTCATTCTTGCATTCATTTTAGTCATCCTAGAAAGTATGATATCTCATTTTTACTTTAATTTTCATTCCACTAAAGCTTACTGAGATTGAAAACCTTTTAATTTACTAATTTATAACCAAAACACCCTGTTAGGTGTAGAACATTCAATTTGGATTGTTGTCTACTTGGAGTTTAGAAAATTTTTTAATATCCAAAATACACAAAATATATTAATTGAAAATGTTTTTGACTATTATGAAGCTTGCTCAATAGTGTCTTTTGCTGAGGAAATATTTTTAATTTGAGGAACTTTATTTTTTTTTTCTTTTATCACCTCACAAATTACTTTCATAACCATATGCAAAATTTTTTTTCTATTTTTTCTACATATTTTTGTTTTAAACTAACATCAATGTCTTAGTTACTTTTCTTGTTGCTGGTACAAAATGCCCAGCACTCAATGTTAAAGGAGGAAATGTTTATTTGGCTCACAGTGTGTAGAAGTTTCAGTCTGTAGTGGGCTGGCTCCAAGGCAGGGTAGCATGGAGGAGAGGCATCACAAAAGAGAAACAGTTCATGGCAGGAAGAAGGCAGCAAAGCAAGCAAGGGACAACCACAGATCATTCTGTCCCTGTATTTTACCCAGGCTACTTAGTGTGAGTAGTACTCACACCCTTAATCCTAGTGCCCTTGATTCTAGCATTATACCATGAATCAATCCCAGCGTTACCCACTCTAGATCCAGCCACCTCTGAAAAAACCCCACCTGTGACCACATGAGACTTTGGAGGGATATCTAGACACAAGCCTAAACAATCAATGATTTATTCTGAGTTGATTTTTGCGAAAGATTAAGACTTGTGTCAGGAATTATGTTTCTTGATGGATATCTAAGTCTATATCTATATGCCAACATTACTTTTGAAACATTCTTCTTTATTTGCGACGTGTCTCAAAATTCAATTGGCTGTACATTTGTGAGCCTGTTTCTCGACCCTCATTTCCCCACATTGACTTGTGCATCTATTCCTACGTAAAACCCTGCTTTTCTTTTTCAGTCACAGTATATTGTTTTGAAATTTCATAGTGCGATCTCCCAACTTTTTACCTTGCTTAAAATAATTATAGTTATTCCAATCATTTTTCTTTTTCATATAATTTTAAAATTAACTCTAACTACAAAAATTTCTGCTGGCATATTGATAGAAATTTGGTCAAATCTTGAATTCCTTTATATTTCATTTATTTAAATCCACTTTGAGTTATTTCATCAGTGTTTTGTAATTTTCCGTGTAGAGCTTAAATATATATATATGCTTTGTTAGATTTATTTAAAGCTACTATAAATCATATAAGCTTTCGATTTTCCTGTCAAAATGGTCAGTGATATGATTTAGAAACATTGTTTTTTGCGTGTATTTTGACCTTCCACTCTACGACCTTAAAAATTTTCATATTATAATTCTAGATTGTTTAACTACATTAAGCTTTCCTACAGTAAAAAGCTGTCACGTGCATAAATATGAACAGTTTTTTTTCTCTTCCAATCTGCATGCATTTTATATATTTATCTTATTAATCTCAGTGGCTGGTACTATCCTGAAGAAAAGTGATGAAACTGGGCATCTCTCTTGACCTTTTTCCAAATATAAGCAGGTTTCGCATTCATGTTTACTGTAATGTACGATGCTAAGTGTACTGTTTTGTGTAGGTATTCATCATCTAGGTGAGGAAGATACTTTAATACTAGTCTGTTCAGCAGTTTAGTCAAGTGACTTTTAGCATTTATCAGATACTTTATCTACACAAACTGATATAATCATGTGTTTTTTCCTCTTTTGACAACTAATATGGTGAATAACATCAAATGATCTTTGAATATTTTACTAGCTTTCCTTTCCTTGAATAAACACTACTTGGCTATTTCCATCTTCAAATGTCTTTAATATGAATTACAAATACTGCAGTTCAAATAATCTCAAGTCAAGGGAATAGTCATTTCCTTAATTCCTTTTTTCAGCTAATTATTAAAATGTGAATCAAAATTATTCTCCTGCCTAAACAGGAGGATTGTTTGGATCCTTATTCCCTTATCAATGTTTTACAGAAAATTATTTTTAATTTTATCTCTTAGAAATCTACTAGCTATAAATTCTGTTGTTTAAAAGTATTTACTAATATATCAGATGCTGACTTAAAGCTACTGTTTAAGTAAAGATATTTAACATGTGTAACACATACCACTTTAAGTCAGTATATGCTATAGTCTTATTTTTTCTCACTGAACTGGTCATGATAGTTCATTATAGAATACAACAAAGGTTTTATACCCCAGTCTAAATCCTGCCAACAGAACATCATACATAAGGAATATAGCTTGGAAAAACACAGTTTGTGACATTCAAAGAAATCTATGTATGAGATTTTACTAAACCATATATTTTCAAATAAGCACTTATTAATATAATTATTGGATAATAGTTTGTTAAAATACGTTATTTAGTGTGAAATATAAAACAACACAAATACGGTAATATTGTTAACTGTGCAATAATCTAAAGCACAGAAGAAATATACCAAATCTGCCATTACACATTAAGAATTTTATTTTGCAACCATGCATGATAGAACAAACCCAGTTAATGTTTCTCTATTTAATTAAAAAATTTATTTCTGAATTTGATATTTTTCTCATAGGAAATTTATCTAATATTTTGTAATTTCAAATTATTGTTTTAAATATTAAATAATTCTTTGATTTTGTCACTACTGTCAAAAATAAAATTATCTTTTTTTCTGTCTACATTTTGACATGATCAATGCTTTTTTTGTTAAATATCAATTAAAATCCCAGTAACTTTTTGTTGACTATAGGGTGCTGTTAAAATCACTTGCAGCAGTGGTTGGATTTAATCAAAGTGAACAGATACAGGAGTCTTCCACCAATTATGATTTAATGCTATTTAGAAAAACTCGATGATACAATTCAGTACTCCTCAATCAATGAAGGAAGTTGAAATGACAAGAAAACTATCCTAAAGAAATAACTAGAATTGGTCAGAAAAGTGTTAACATATTTCTTATAATACAAGCATATATATTTTATCCTCTAACCAAAGTAACAATGAAGATCATATCAAACGTAGCATAAGTGTTAAACAGAGCTTACTTAGCCACAGTGAGCCATTGATTTTACTAGTTCTCACGCTGGAGTAAATAATTGGACAATGAGAAGCCCCGAGGAAAGTAATAACATTGAAAGCTTATCTCTTAAAATCAAACTTACTTCATTTGTGAAACGAGGACTAAAATAAATAGCTATGATATCCCTTCCAAGATTAAACATATTTTATTGTGGCACTTTTTGGATTAATTGTATATATCTTAAAGGGTAAAAAAGAATATTAAATATCTGAAATTTAAAAAAAAAACCTGATTATTAACTGAAATAACTAATATAACCACATTTTCACTTATTTAAGTAATACAGTCAGAACCTGGAATGATGGATTTCTGGTTTTGAGTGACTCGCCAACCATGAGGCAGAAGAATTCCACTGCTGGTTGTTACAGTTAATTGCATGTGCCGACACACTTGGCCCATGATGTACACACATTGGCAAAACACTAGCACAGATGTCCCTGCGAAGGTTATGTTTTAGATGAAATTATATAAATCAGGAGCATTTGGGTAAAGCAGATTATTACCAATAAAGTAGGTGGGCCTCACAGAATCATTTAAAGGCCTAAGGGAAAAGAAACTGAAGTCCTTTGAATAAAAAAAAAATTATGTTGTCAGACTATCTTTACATTTGAGCTGAAACATCAATTCTTTCCTGGATTTCCAGCCTGCCACTTTACTACGCAAAATATGGACATTTGATAATTACCAAGTTTATGTGAGCCACTAACTTAAAATAGAGGATAGATGATTGATTGATAGATATATATATAGATAGATACATGGAGATATATATCTTACTGATTCTGTTTCTACGGAAAGCCCTGGCCAACACCGAGAGTGTAGAGATGCACCCTAGCTCATTGTAGCAAGCAATTTCCAGGTTTGGATCCAGAGTGATGAGGGACAGACTATTCATAGAAAAGGATGCATTAGTTTATCCAAAAATCCACATATCATAAGCATGAACTTCAATGTACCAGCAACTAGATGCTTTAAAACAATAAAAATGTATTCTTTCACCATTTTAGAGACTGTAAATCTGAAACTAAGGCATTGGCAAGGTTATAATTTCTGAGAAATGTAAGGAAGCATCCTGTCTTGCCTCTCCCTAGCTTCAGTGGCACTACTCTCTACTTATAAGGATGCCAGTTATTAGATTAGGACACACCTTAATCCAGTGTGACCTCATTTTCATTCATTATATCAACAAAGATTCTTTTTCCAAGTCAGTTCACATTATAAATCTCCAGATGGATGTGAATTTGAGGGAGAAGCTCATCAATCCAGTAAGTCTCTATGGAGAGCTTGGAAGAGAACCTCATCTCCTGTGTATTAGAAGGGTGGCTGTGCTGAGAACTCGTGGCAGGAACACAGTGTGAGGGAAGTAAAGGGTAGAGAACTCAATTCACTGCCCCTGCAAAACTTCATATGGTGGAGAGTCTCACCCTTGGCATAGGCAGCGTTTCTCCCACCTCTGGTCTAGATGCTACTGAACAGGAATTCTGCAGATATATTAGATGTTCTAATCAGGTGGCTTTAATATAAAGGGTCTGAGTGAACACTTTATAAGACTGAACTCTCCCCAAAAAAGAGATTCAAACACAATCAGTATTTAACATAAGAGATTGTTCTTTTCTGCCTTTGAAGAGAGAAGCCAAGAAATGCAGGGAGCTTCTTTGAGCTAAGAGTGGTCTTGACTGTCATACAGCAAGAGGAAAATACCTGACTGTGAAAATCACCAGGAACTGGATTTGGCCCCAACCATACATGCAAGGGAGAGCATACTAATCTGCAGATGGGATACAGACCAGCCATCAACTTGGTTTTTACTTTGTGAGAAGCTGACAGAGAATCTAGATGAGTCATGCCCATATTTCTGAAGTACAGAGTTAGTGAACTGAATGCATTTTTTGAAATGGTTAAATATGAAGTATTTTGTTTGCAGCAGCAGAACAACAACACATTCCTACACTCTGATTCAGGCTTTGACAGAGGAGTGATCCCACAAGAACCGGAGAAGGGACATCCAACTTCATGTGCCTCTATCTGGGTAAACTGGAAAGCCAGGATGCCTAATTTTAAATTTATCCTCTCCTTTTTGTTGGTGTATAGCTTGATGGACTAACATGCTGAACGAGGACCATGAGGACTTGAGCACTGGTATCAGTGACTGTCTCAATTGAACAAGAAATCAAAAGACATTGCAGTGACATGTACAGAATGAAAGAGAAAACTCAAGATCAAAAAACAACACAAGCAGTACTAGAAAATTTTAAGAAATAAAAATAAAAGCAGATATAGTGAAGGAAAAACATACTTTCAAAAAATTTAAACATCTTTATATAGAAGCATGTAAGAAAATATTGCATTTTAAAACGAGAATTGCATAAGCAAGTCAAATAAAAATAAGAACAACTTTGTTTCCTAAAAACTTTGAAATTTCTTAAAGAATGTCTTATAATCCAGAGAAAAATGTAGAAATATGTAAAATGCTGAGAAATCTGCAAGAGTACACCAAAAAGACAAAAACCAATGAAACTGTAAAAAAGAATAGGAAATATAGACAAAGACTTTGATAAGAAAGCCTCAGAAAAGCTTAAACCCTGATAAAATTACTGATAATGAAAGATTCTGTCAGGTAATGAACAGGATAAGTAAGGGAGAAAAAGGACTACCATCTTAGAGTATCATGTTGAAATTTCAAAGAATAAAAAATAAAGACAAGATACCAAGGGCTTTCAAATGGAGAATTAGGTTATAGTCAAAGAAATAAAACCCGGCTGTCATCAAAGAACCCATCAGCAGTACCAAGTTCAAAGCTCAGCAGAGCAGCATCTTTAAACTTCTGATAGGAAGTGACTTTGAACACAAAAGTTTTTACTCAACCAAAATATGAATTATATATACAAAAAATTAAAAATATTTTCATTCTTGCAAGAGCATTCACTCTTCCTCTCATATACCTGTCTTGAAAATAAAATTGCTTGAGTATGTATTTTAACAAAGAACAAAGAAAGACAGAGGAAGTCATAGGACTGAAGAGTTGATGCACTTAATTAAATGTGTGTGGCGGTACAGAAATAATCAGATGGCAACTCCATAGTGGCAGAAAAAAAAAATCAGGTAAATTTAAAACAGGAAACTGAAGACTCTTTGAAAAGTTATTTCAAAGACTTTTATTATTATTTACTAATAATGTGACTATTGTATATTATTTATAAATGTGGAGAACTAATTAGGATAACATAGTTGAATAATTCTTCATTTATTATGATGTAATCAAAAAGGTATGAAAAATGAAAACTTTGTTTTTCAGTTCATTCGGTAACACAGTCTGAACTGAGAATTGAGCATATTTTCGTATTAATGTGTGAAATTCTGTGTGAATACTCATTTGTCTCACTTAAGAAATATAAATATTTTGAGTTTTACCTTCAATTCTACTACATCTATAATTTGTAATTTCTAACTGATGTCTCCATTCCAACTCTAATCAAAATATACAGTGAATATTTAAATTTAAAACTTTTTATAGTAAAATATCATATTGCTGAGAACACCCTGAAAATACTCCCTGTTGTTTTGCACATACTTGTCCCCGTGTTCTTGCCACTTTCTGCAGAAATTTATGGCAGTTTCTGTTACATAAAAACATTATGGTGTGTCCTCACCCATTTTATTCATCTGTAACTTTCGGCTCCTCCCAGATCTCAAAAAGGACCATAAAAGTTAATCATTCTGAATCAATTCAGGACCTCAAGACAGCCATGAAAATGCAACTAAAGACACTCAGGAAAGAGGACGTCCAGAAGTGCTGCAGAAAGTGACAAATTGATGGGACGAGTGTATTTGCAGCAAGGAGGAGTATTTTGAGGTGGATTAATGGCAATGTGCATTTTACTGTAATACGTTCTTCTTAATTCAAATATTCACTGTAGTTTTTGATTATACTACATATCTAAAATCCAAATCACCTCTCGCCTCGATGCTTCCAGATGAGGGATTATGGAACTGTAATTATAATAGTAGCTCATAGAACTGCATTTGGATTTGCCGGTTTTCTACTTAAAGTACTAACTCCAGTGTTTTCACATGTTGGGATCATGGTGGTGAAGGGCCCCCCTTCGTAAGCAGCACAGTTCGCACTGTTGTGCAGGAAGGTATGGGAGTGGATGGGGCTCCATCGGTGTTGGGATTATGGTTTTACACACTGCTGAATTAATATAATCATCAGTGTCTGATATAAAAATCTGAGTCGGCGTCATACAATCAAGGGTGGCAATCATTCAACTATGTAAAAATCAAGAAACCCAAGCAAAGTTCAGAGAAATCTGGGGAAAATGTGACTGATACCTTACGTTCTTTTTTGGACATTGTTTCTCTGTCCCAGGTTGATAGACAAGGTCTCTAAATGCACGATGGTGTTAGCTGAAACATCAGGAAGCATTTAAAACTTCTCTATTCTATACTGAGATAATTAAAACTTATATGACATTTTCCAGGGATCCACACCAGAGATTTAAAGCCTATATACCCTCCAAAAGTTTTGACCAGAAGTAACCCACCAAGTATTTTTATTTTTGTAATAAAATAGCACATAGCATTAAACTATTAATGTGGTCAACTACCAGTGTGTTTTTATGATGATATTAAAATGCCACCTGCCTTCCCCTGAGCCACCTCCTGTCAACGGGAGATAAACACACTATTCGTCAGCTGCTCGGTTTCTTTTCCACCTGTCATTTCCCTTGGACCCACTGCAGTGTGGGTGGTACATTCTAGTCTTCAAATAATCCTCTCCTTCATGATTTAATTACATTAATCTTACCAATATTTATTGTCAATGTGAAAAATTGTTCACAGAGAAACTAGATAGGATACATAGATGCTAGTAAAATAGGGTGATTTTGTCATAATATCTAAACGTATGATCATAGGGGGAAATGTGGCAGCCCGGTGTCCGCACATAGTATGTCCCGCTGCTATTCTAAACTGACTATTGAGTTCCTTGGATATGAATAACTAGTAACAATGAGTTAGTGCTTAATGCCAACACTTATAATTTACAAATTATCAAAGTAAAAACTAAAAAAGTGATAGTTTCAAAGTTCACACATTCTGCAGCTTCTTTCAAATTTCCCATTCCACATTCTTGATGATGATTCTAATTCTTTTTCTTTGGTTTATTCATAATAATTTTCATGAAATTAATGGAACCGAGAATGGTTTCCAATGTGACTTAGGTGGGGTCTCATTCAGATTCTGTACTGTAATTCGAAATTAATTATCTGCCATCACTTGCATTAGTTTGCTAGGGCTGCTATAACAAAGTTCAAGAGGCTATGTAGCTCAAACAGCACTACTTTATTTTGTCATAGTTTTGGCGACGTCTTAGAAGGAAACAAATCATATTGGACAAGGGCTCACCCTAAGGACCTTGTTCATCCATAATTACCTTTTTCAGGGGCCCGTGGTATCTCTACATACAGGCCCATTCCCAGGTCTGGCAGTTATTATTTCAACATATAAATGTAGGTGAGGATGCACAAATTAGCCTGTATATCACCCAAAGCACGGACTCGTCGTACTCATAAAATTTGTTTTTTTTAGTGGGGTCTCATTCTACTTTGCTTTAAGGAAATTAAACAAAACTCATGGTAAGTATTAAGTTTTCTCCTACAAGAAGATTTGTTCTTGCTGTGACGTGCTCTTTTTTAGTGAAACCGTCATCACCCTTTTACAGGAGCACATTATTGACAGTTTCAGATTGTTTAACTGAAATTACAGAGGCAGAAATCTTTGATACTTACTGTCATTAAGATAAACAAGAATTCATCATTCAAATCTATGAATTTCTATACAAGAAATCTTTGGAGAAAACCAAATCCACTCAAAAATATTTTCTGATCAAGAAATCTCAATGTCTTTGAACAAAAGTTATCAGTTTCTAACATCATTACAAATTCTCCATGATGCTTGTCATTAAAGATAGATATAAAAAAACAATAAAGTGAACTTCAGTGAGCTTCTAAATCACGTTGAAAGTTATCGGCCTTGAAAAGTTGTCAAACCTAAAATGTGTTGTTTTCTGAATTTTAAGGAAAAGCAAGAATGTAATTATGTTCTTTGATGACAAATTGTAACACAAACACTGATCATTACTCACAAAATTGAGGTTCCTAGTGCTGTCATCAAAAATCGAATCTTTTCCTATTTTTTTCAACAATTTGTACTTTAGAATTGTTTAATAATCTGAGTTTATAAAGATTTATGTATATTTTTATTATTCAGTAATTCATAAGACACTGAAATATCCTAATAGTACCTGAAGGGAAAATAACCTCAAATTATTTATGGACTTTAATATGTATGAAATGACATGTTTGTAAATAAGAAAGGAACTCTAGGTTTATTTAAGCTATTTTTATTTAAGATTGCAAAGAAAATATCATACTATCCAATGATAGTATAAATTGAAATATTAAAAAAACTTTTCCAATCACTCCTAATTTTAGCTCAAATATGTAAAGAGATAGCGGAAGTCTTCACTCCCCCACTGGAAAGAAAAAGTGAAGTAATCTAAAAACTTTGAGGTCTAGGAATCAGCCACGTGCAGGTGGCCACAGAAAAACTGTCTATCTGGGCAGAAGCTACAGAACTCCACATCCTGTCTCCTGCAGTATCTGCTACCCCATGGAAATGTATCCCGGTTTAAAAAAAAATTACAAGGCATAGCAAGAAGACAATAAAGACCATGATGTGAGGAGATGAAGCAAAGATCTAAACCATAACCAGACACAAGATAGACATTAAGATTAGCAGAGATATGTTTAAAATATTTAAGGCAGGTCATACACAACCAGATGGCTAATAGTGTTAGAGAGATGAACATTATAAGAATGTTTTAAAATGTAGAAATCAAAACAGTAGCAAAAAATAAAAAATATTTTCCAATAGTACATCTAAATACTTGAAAAAGCCAAAGAAAGAATCAATGAACTTTCTTTCATTGAGAAGAGCAGTGAAGAAGTAAAAAAGCAGCGGAAGTATTTGAAGATTTAAATACAAAAATAAAATCACAAAATTGCTTAGACAGCAAGTCACATCCAAGAACAGATCACACGCACACATGCAAAGACGGAACAAACAAACAAAAGTGACACCCAGCTATATTGTAATCCAAGCACTGAAGGGAAAATGCATACAGAAAGCCAAAAAGGCAGCTGGAGGGTTCAGAGTGTGCCTTTTACCTACAGATGAGCCAATGTAATCCTAACTAAAAGCCAGTGAGTAAAAGACACTAGAATTTAATCTTTAATATTGTAAAAGACAATACTAAAAGTCAGAAATTTTGTATTCAGAGAAAATATTCTTTAAAAATGAAAGAAAAATCTGTATCAGAAAAATTTAAAAAAACCAGAGGCAACCGATAGCTAGCAGATTGGCTGTAAAAGAAATATTACAGGATATTCTTCAGGCAAATATATATATATATATGACACAGGTCAGAACAGTAGGACCAGACAAATAAAAGAAGGCAGTCTGAAATTGGATGCCTTAAGATAGGCTATAATTTTCTTCCTTAATTGCTTTCAGAGAATACTCACTCTGAAAATTCAGAGAAATATCTATAAATGTCTCATGATAATAGGTTTCTCACTGGAAACAATGGTCTTTTCAACATAAGAGTTGGATGGATTGGCCCTCCATGTGGAAAAAAAGAAAGTTAGACACAACCTCTACACTTTGTAAAAATGTTATCTCAATTTAGCTTATTGATTCAAACTTGACACCTAAAACTACAAATCATTTAGAAAAAATATAGACAAAAACCTTCTTGACCTATGATTAGACAAAAAATGCTTAGGCTTGACCCCAAAATTATACTCCATAGAAGAAAGAAAATTGATGGGTTGCATTCCATTTATTTTTAAAAATTCTCTGCAAAACACACTTAAAATGATAGAGTGCAAATCTTATGCCTAGACAACTGTTTCAAGCAACACATTGACAAAGAACTTATATTTAGGATATATAAAGAACACTCAGAATCCAAGTTTCAAAAAGACAATTCAAAATTGACCAAGTTTTGAAAAGGCATATTATCAAATGTAAAGATAGCAAATAGATAAATTTTTAAAATGTACATTCTTAGCCTTTGGGATATGCAAATTAAAACTTTGGCGCAGGATCACTACACCATTTATTAGAATGGCTGAAATTAAAATAGCAGTAATACTCAACTGAAGAGAATATTTAACAAGTGAAAAATTTATACAAAGCTACTAGGGCCTGGCCTAGTAGTGCACGCCTGCAATTCCAGCACTCAGGAGGCTGAGGCAGGAAGATTGCCATGAGTTAGAAGCCAACCTGAGCTACATAGTGAGTTCAAGGCCAGCCTGGAATACATAGCAAGACCTGTCTCGAGGAACCAAAAATGCTGCTAGGAAGGCAAATGTGCACACATGGAGAAATGAACAGATACTTCACAGTGGAAGAAATACAAATGGCCAACAAATACATGAAAAAATGTTCAACATCTATGGCTACATAGAGAAATGCAAATTAAAACAACTCTAAGAGTCCACCTTAGCTCAGAAAGAATGGCAATCAGGAAGTCAAACAATAGCAAATGCTGGCAGAGCTGTGACGAAAAGGGAACCCTTCTACACTGTTGGTGGGAATGCAAACTAGTACAACCATTATGGAAATCAGTATGGAGATTTCTCAAAAGTCTGAAAGTAGAAATCCCATACGACCCAGCCATTCCCCAACTAGGTATCTTCCCCAGAGCTAAAGACATCATACTACAGAGATACTTGCACAACAATGTTTGTACCTGCACAATTTGTAATAGCTAAATTCTGGAAGCAACCCATATACCCATCAATAGATAACTGGATAAGCAAAATGTGGTATCTATACATAATAGAATACTATTTGGCTATAAAGAATGACAAACTAGAGTCATTTATAGGAAAATGGATGGACCTGGAAAATATAATGATGAGTGAAATAAACCAGACTCGCAAGCTTGAATACCATAGAGTAGCCCTCATTTGAGTGAGGCAAAGTACAAACAAAATAAAAGGGTAAACAATAGACATAAAAAGGCAAAGTGTTAGATATAAGCTAATAGGCAAAGGGTTCAAGGGAACAAGAAGAGGGCAAAGGAGGAGGGGAATGGGAATCAAGAGGAATAATGATATTTTTTAAAAAAGAACCTAAAAACCCAAATTTAAAACAGTGACACGAACACTAGGCACTACAGTAACTTTATGTAGCTGTGACTTAATGCCGCATCTATGTGGCTGTTTACATTACTCGCTGTCATAAGCAAAAGGCACAATGTGTTGTGGTCTGTAAGCTTGTGTAATGGCCTATAAGTTTGTGTAATTTTGGATGAACTTTAATAAAAATCTATAAAAAAATGAATGAGCTATTGATTCATCCCCTAAATTGCACGAATCTCCAAATATTACACTGAGTCAAAGAAACCAGGCTCAGTATGATTTCGAGGTTTAGCAGAGGTTTGTGCATGTATGCAGATAAATGAATCAGGTGATTACGTAGCTGTGGAGGGGTTTGTTGAAGGAACAAAATCATCTTGCTTCCTAATTTGTAGTAGACACACAAATCTATACATGCGGTAAAATTGATGGAACCGTGCAGCAAAACTAAATCAATTTTATTGCATTATTTATTTATTATTCATTTGCTTACAGTGTAAAATAAAAATCAAGAGATTTGTGAATGGATGCAGAGTGGGCCGGGAGCCAAAGCAGTGCCCTGCTCCGTAACGGTGCTGAGCAAACCTGGTTAGCAAGAGTCTGCCTGAGATCTGAAATGATCTTGTAAACAAGGACTATCCCAGAAGGACGCCTGCAGTCTGGTACGGTGACAGGTTCAGAGGCACCAGAAGCTGCCAGCTTGTCCTTGTTTCCCTGTACACTGCATTCATTTCTCTTTCCTGCCCGCTTCCCACGGCGACCAACACTGTAAGAAGACCGCTCACCCGAACTGTGTGTACAGACCAATGATGAGCGCAGCCCGCTGTCTGCCCACCGAGTCCCCAGTCAGGGACCTCTGCTCAGGTTCACTTTGGTTTCTCCACGTCACTGGCTTCACATTTTGACTCAGGAAACCTTACCCACATCATCTCAGGTCCTCAGAATTTGCCCTCCACCATGAAAATGAGCCTGGATTACCTTATTGGTAAGCGAGAGATGGGCAATGGATTAGGAACTTTATATGGCTTCTCATGTTTCACTGAGTTGAGAAAGTTCAGGTGTAGAGAATCTAAGTACAATGTGCAAAACTATCAACATAGTAAATGACGCCTCCGAAATTCAGACTCAAAACTCTAAACTCATTTTGCTTCAGCACTCTGTTTCTTAATTGCTCAAAAAGCGTTGAGAGACCAGGGTAAATTTTTAATGAAAAATATGTAATTTGATAGGATCTCTCTTCTCCTGATTATAACTATATCCATTCTCGTGAAAGAAGTGTCAAGGAATGAATAGACAGTGAAGAAAGAATATCCATCAAAAGAAGGGGCCTTTGCTGGGAAAAGCCGGCTGTAAACTAGGAGCTCCTCTACATACATTTGTGGAGCTGGGCTTATAATGCTCTATGTTAAAAGGATGAAACCAATTCCACCAGGCTCAGAAGCCTTCTTTCATTTAAAAATATCCTGGATTTTCTACTCTACTATGCTAACTTCAGTTTAAATTATTGTACTTTTAGAAATTTTTTCACTGCTCTGTTTCTTTTTACCTAAAGCTATGTGTCATATAATACTTTTATAAATACATTTTAGAAAGTAAAAAATGTCTGTGCTGTAGCAAGTAACCTCTGACGTTCCTCTCATTTTTGCACATAATTTTATTTGCTTACCTTGGGAACTGGAAGGCAATTAAGGAGAGAAATAAAATATCCCCGGCTTTCTTTGTGTAGTTGCACAAAGGTAAAAGAAACTATCTGGCTTTCTGCAGCTTAGGGATCATTAAAAAGTTGCCCCTTTGATGTGTGTACAGAAAAACAATGTTTCTCTAAGAATTGCACGCAGGTTTCCAGCTATGCCAAAAGAGAACAAATGGAAAGCAATGAAGATGCCAGACATCTCAAGTGGCTTATGAGAGATTTAGAAAATGAGAATTCTCAATAATGCATAGTTTCAATTTCTTTTCATCAGGCATGAGGCCATTGTTCTATTTTCCCTTATTGTTTCAATAATAAAGCCACTGGAAAAATGCATTTTTTTTTCTAAAGGAACTGGTTGTGAGGATGTGAGTACAGAATGAATTACTTACTGATGTACACAAAATTAAAATATAAATAATTTGTTATAGCTACTCACATAAATTTTGTATTTTGAGCTAAAGTCCTAGTTTCTATTTATTTTACTTTGCTCTGCCAAGATTGTATTCTGAGAAGCACAGACCTGGCTTTCATTTTATTTATTATAATAGAAACTGCACTTTCTTTCTGTAGATTTCACTAGGGATTGTGAGATGAAAACCATTTACTTCTCTCACTATTTAAAATGTCCTCAAAGTAATTGCCCTGGACACAAAAGCCAGTTAAATTTAGATTTTTTTTTCAATTCTTCCAGCTAATTTTGGACCCTTACATTTTTAATATGTTACTTGGAGTATGAATACCCACCAAAATTTGCCACTTTCATATTTTCTTGTTAGAAATGAAAATGGTTGTTATTTTTTCCATACTCTTACTGACTGTGAACCTTTTTAAGAAATAGACTGTACACATCATTACAGTGCTTCACTTAAATGTGTACTAGGGAGATAATTCTGCTATTGAATAGCCAGAGTTTTCATTTTTCCGACTATTTAACATTTCTCTTCTGGCCATTGTACAACTCCATTTTTTCCCCTTTCCCTGATTATATGAGTAGTTGTTATTGTCTGTAAAATTACTAGGAATTTCTTCACTGTGAGGAGTGACAGTCTGGTTGAAAGTACAATTTGGCTTATTAATCTTCTGCAAATATTCTTAGGATAAGAAACAGCCTTTGATATTATGGTAAGCTATTTCTGTATTATTTCTCTTATGTACTATGATCATTTGTAATAAAAATTAAATTTACATTAAAGAAAAACAATGAGAATTTAATTGACGCCATGCCAACAGAATTGTTATTAATTAAATATTGAGAAAAATCATAGATTTGTGGTTAATATTACACACGTTACTTGATTTGCATGCTGTTATTTTTCCTTTAATGCTATAAATTGATCATTAAAACAAACACAAAAATTATTTTATCATAATTAAAATAATGAGAACAATGGGAATGTACTAGCAAAATTGTGTCCTAGAAAATGAATTCCTGAACAAAACCACTACAGTTTTACGGTAATATTTCATAAATACTATGCTTCGAGGGACAATGTGTGTATGTTTGATACAATTTTCAAGTTTAATTGCTTAATATATTAAGTATAGTAGACTGACCACAGTGGACAAACTGCATTTAATTTTTTTAGATTATCATTAATTTAGAAGTTACATGAATAAAAAATGGCCTTTCAGTCATTGTGTCTGTGAATTCAGAGTGCGAGTGATTATTTCCTGTGTCTCAAATGTGTTTGTGGACGTGGTTCAAAGCGCCTAGAGGATTAAAGCGGCCTTTGTGGCCTAACAAGGAAAACCCTCACGATGCGGGAGAGTTTCATGTTCACGGCAAACCACTCTGAGTCCTCGAGAGTTCAGTGGAACTCACTTGGCCACTTTTCCTTTACAGAGAGAAGAAACTTGACTACATTTGTTACAAAGTTCATTTAAATTTAAAAGATTGAAATCTCATCGCTGATGATTTTTTAGACTCATGAAAATAAAAAAGTGCTGCAAGAGGATGCTTCATCTTATGATAAGCCACACGTATGACTCTGGTCCCTTAAGACTGTCACAGAGCTAGAAAGTTCCCCCCGCCTGGTGATGGCCTAGAGCGCCGCGAGTCTTCTGTGGTTTCTGATGCTGCTTTATGCCCTGCCGTCCTTCGAAACCACAGCAGACACAAGTGTGGACAGTTCACAACATTTGCTACGGCTGATGAACAGCTATGGTGCCGAGTTAACTGTGCTACACTTTTTATCTTCTTGTTTTAGACTATACTCCCACTTACAAGACACAGTCATCTATAAAGCAGTGTGCCGCTTCGCTTGGGCAGCAGCCTCATGTATCTTGTGCTTACACTGTCTGTTAATCGTATCAACAGAGCAAACGAAGTGGCCGTCCTATCCCATAAGGGTTTGTGTAAGAACACACTGTAACGGCCACGCAGCGATGAAGCCTCCTAACCACGCGTTTCTCAGTGCTTGCCCCCACCATTAAATTACACACGATGGTCTCATTATTAAGGACATGTTTCAACTCAGGCTGGATTTTAAGGCATCTAAGAGAAGAAAGACCCATGTCACTTTGTTATCATCTAAATCCCCGATGTCCAGTTCAGCATGGGAGAGACACTAAAAATCTGCTGACCAAATGTACAAATCAATGAACACATGAGAGTTTTTCTTCTGATGGTTATATTTTTCTTGCTAGGAAAAGATATGGCCTGATGGTTTTATTTTTCTAGTCTAGCACTGCTCCAACAATCTCCATCAGAATCAGAATGCTTATCCTGCAAGTATAATGGGTAGAAAATTCAATAGTAGTTGAGGTTTTTTGCTGATTTGATATGGATAACTTTGACTTGCCTGTCTTCTACTCAGTTTAGAAAAATGTATTCAGCATTAGACATAAGAAATAACTTAAAATTACAGAAACTATGACACATCTGTGCCTTGTAAAGTGGGCTAGGAAATTCAAAGCGCCTTTGCTGCTAAGAATCACAGGCGATATCAGCAGGCGTAGGAGCTTACAGTGCCATCAAGATTACCAGAGGTTCCATTTGATCCAGCTATTCTCCTACTGGGGATCCTTCCAGAAGAGTTAAAATCGGCATGCCACAGAGATAGATATATCCACAACCATTTTTTTAGCAGCGCAGTTTGTAATAGCTAAGTCTTGGAAACAACCCAAATGCCCAACGACCAATGAATGGCTAAAGAAGATGTGGCTTTTCTACACAATGGAGTACTACACTGCCATAAAGAAGGATAAACTAGAGTCATTTGTAGGTAAATGGTTGTTCCTTGAGAATATACTACTAAGCGAAATAAATCAGACACTCATGAGCACACATCAAATTGTTTCTCTGATATGAGAAACCATAACTGTAAATAAGGACAAAGTAGTGTAACAGATATTACATAAAAGGAAGGTAATATACAAAGGAGAGGAGTACCAGAAAGAGGGAAGGGGGAAAAGCACGAAGGGAAAAAACAGAAAGAAAGGGGAAAGGGAAATCATGGAGAATTGTAAATAAACC
>QZML01000746.1:2268617-2303290 GCA_016801275.1 Hystrix brachyura
TAGAGGGGGGAGAACCGGAGAACCGAGAGACACTATGTACAGGTACAAAAACAAACATGTTAAATGTGACCAATATATGGACAATGTACCAATACATGTTCTTGGTTAAAAAAAATAAAAAAAATAAAGCTTTGGATCAGTGACCCAGCAATAGATGGAAATTCAGACATAGAGAATTCTGATTTTTTTTTTTTCAATTTCGAAATAGGTAATCATAATGCTGTCAATAGGAAGAGTATATATGGAAGTCTTTCCGGATTAGGAATTGAAATTTCAAGACAGCTAAATGTAGGGTCTTCTAAGTAGCTGACATGGTAGGGGGTACATCACAGAAATGAAGGTGAACCAACTCTACCACTACTTCAATTTTAGGTTTCTGAAAGCAGATTTAGGAGACCAGAGATTGCTAATGTCCTGAGAGGTGCATGGTGAGAGCAAATGAAAATCTCCAGAAGGAGTTAATTTTATCTTAGGCCTCCAAATAATGCTAAAGACAATTTTGTCAAATATAATGCTTGGCACAGAATAACAGAAAAACCAAGCTAACAGCATTTATTTTTTATTTTCTTCCCAGGCAAAGTCAATCTTTTGTCATTCTTACAATAGATTTTACTTCTATATAAATTCCTCACTGAGGGTAAATTTCTGTGTTCTTTTCTCCCCATTTCTTTGTATGTATTTTAATCACAGTATAAATTTATCATATAAATTTTAAGAGAGGCACTAAAATTTTCAAGAAATATATTGGAGTTATTGTTTAGTGGAGAAAAGAAAATTAGTACTATCTTTCTGCTGGGGCAACACTTTTGTTAGTGCAGAAGTAAAATATTGCCAAGGGAGAGATTGTTTATGCCAATGAATACCGGCATGATTAGAATGAATGTAGTTGAAGTATTTCGACCTCCTAGAGTTAAAATTGATTTCTATTGAGAACTTTCAAAAATTGCATATTGATGTATTAAAATTAAAAAAAAATATATAATGGCCTTAATACTTTAATGTCACATTTGGGATGCTCATATAGCTAATAGGTCATGCGCAATGTGTACAATTTTCTCTTCTATATTTAATCAGAAATGTACATGGCAACAGATAATGAATTGTGCCTTCTTCAAAAGAACCTTGAAAATGCTAATGGATAATCTTTTCTCAATTTTAGTTAGGAACTTCTGCGTTAACAGCAGGGACAATGATGCAATAGAAAAATCTTAGGGACTGAGCACTTTGGGAATGATTAGGGTGTGAGGGTGGAGCCATCACGAATGGGATCCTCTCTGTAGGAAGGAACTAAAGAAGCCTTCTCTCTCTCTCTCTCTCTCTCTCTCTCTCTCTCTCTCTCTCTCTCTCCCTCTCCCTCTCTCTGTCTCTCTTCTCTCTGTCTCTCTCTTTCAACACCCATCTAGTGGGCCTTCTCCAGATTCTGGGTGTGCTGCACATTGAGCCAGAACTCTCCACCCCCCACAACAAAGGAAATTGTTCAAGCCACCCAGTCTATGGCAGGTATACTACAGCAGCTTGAGCTGATTAAGATATTAAGCATTTGATATGTGTTAACTCATGTAATCCTCCAAACAGCAAAAGTATGCACAATAATACCATTAGTAACAATGATGCTTAAGTATCACTTACTATAATAACACAATAAGATAACACAACTATGAAATTTTGATTACTTGTAAATACGCAGTTTTGTAAATAAGGTGCATAGAAATTGTTACTAAATCAAGGTCACGGCTGGCAGGGGCACAAGCAGTATGAGATGAACGCATCCAACCCACATCCTGGCTCTCAGCAAGTCCTCTTCCTGCCCTGTTCTCCATCCTGTGTTTGCATTTGCCTTCTTTTCTCTCTTCTTTCTCTGTCCTGTTTTGTCTCTCCCTCTTCAAACTGACCTGAGAGTGGACTAACATTTTAATAGAATCTTTCTGACAAGTTTTTTGACTGATAAAAAAGTGATTTGCTTTCTTCCCAGAATCTTATTTCCAGAATGTAGATTTAATCTTCCATTAAATTACACCTACTGTTTCTCTTTCTGATTTGCTAGAAAATGTCTACACATACACAAGTAAATTTGTTCAGTAAACATGAAAAAGAAAGCCAAAGATTTAGGTGATTTTCTTCAAAATACTGAATAACTACAGGGCTTATAATAAGAAGTACAATCACTCTATCAAAATCCATGGAAGTTAGTTAAAATGCTTTGTCATATATTAATCTTATAAACTTTTAATAACCTTTTTATTTAAAAAATAAAACTGGATAAAATCTGTGCTATGCTTTTCGTGATCATCTCAATCACAAAAATGGACTTTGACATAAAATATCAAGTACATAGTATTTCTTACATTGATTGGAGCATAATTCTTTTTCTTACTTCCTAGCAAGTGACCGATCTGGGGTGATGTGTTATCATTCACCTTGCAATGCTGATATAATCTGCTTCACTCCAGACAGATTTAGAGAACTGCAGACTTGACTCCCTATGACATGGCTAATGCCTGGTAACTTTTAATGAACGAGGGGCAATAATAAATAGAATAAAAAATTTACAATCCTGTTAATCAGTTTCTTTCCCTGCACTCTCTGCTGGTGGCTTGTCTCATAGTGTCTAAGCTTAAAAGATGCTGGTACTTTGAGGTAAAATAATTACCAAATGTGAAATTTTTCCATAGAGAAAATAATTGTGAAGTGCCACGTCTTATAAAATGGGATGCACGGTACTTTGAAAGTAAACCTTCCAAAATAGCTACCTATCATTTGTGGAGTGGCTTGTAGTAGTATTTGGTCATAAAGAAAACCGCCTTCTCTTTTGTAACACATTGATGTCACATCAAAGTGATCCACATTCAAGATGAGGAAAGCAAAAATAGCGTCAGCTATGTCTTAATGCTTTTAAAAAGAGGTTAAGTGCTTTGCAAATAAACAATTTATTCTTCAGAAACAACTAGAAGCAGGAAACCTTGCATCTGGTGTACACATTAAGAGGAAGATTACCAAGGTGCATGAGACAGCTAAACTTAGGGCCAAAAGGTTATTGAAAACGCTGAAAGATTGTCTATCCGATCCCATGTCCTCCGATTCAATATATTCAAAGCATTATACCATCATATGTATCCAAACTATCATTTATATGGAAGAGAACGAACACAATTAATGGCAACCAAAATCTACAACCCCAAAAGGGTGTTTTTATAATTGACGTACATACTTATATACATGCATGCGCGTACACACACACACACACACACACACAGCCAAATAAAGACATCTGAAAGTCTCCAAAAGCAGTTGGGATACAAGTAAATACAGTATTTAAATATTCAAAAATACCGTTTGACATGTGTTTCTATATCCAATTACACGTGCAGTGAGGAGGTCCTACGCTCCCGAGGTCCATGCTTTTAAGGGCGCCCTCCCCACCCAGTCCTGCCTCCGGAGGGGATGATATGGAGACTCTGAAGTGCCATCAGAGACACATCGTCGCTCATAAATACAGAGTAAGAATTCTCTAAAAATAAAATAAGGTTTTATGTGTAAGTCTTTATTAATATTTAGAAATATAGTAGCTTTATCTGAAATTAATGCCTCTGAGAATGATTCAAGATTTGTCAAAGTTACGGTGTGAAGGAAGTACTCAGACCCACCTTCCCCACCCTAAACAGACAAGAACCTTTAAACAGCTTTTAAAGGGAAGGTCTGTGAAAGGTAAATTTCTTTCCAAGTAAATATGTATTGGAAAAGAAGATATGCAGTATTCGTACACTAAAATAGCCACATAGAGTTGTCTTAATAACAGCTTTTTCACCATATTTCATAGCAAGTGTGCAAAAAAGATCTTTTTATATTGTAGGAATAAACATGAAAAGAATTTAAGTCATTCAGAAAAAGTGACCACAGAAATGCAATACTTTGACAATAATAATTAACTTTTTTACTATTTGATTTTGTTGTTTTTGTTGTTTTGAGACAGGGTCATGCCGTGTAGTTCAGGCTGGCTTGAACTCATTATGTAGCCCAGACTGGTCTCATTCTCAGTGATTCTCCTGCCTCAACCTACTGAGTACTGGGATTACAGGTGTGTGCCACCACACCCAACTTCTACTTCTGCATTTAAAAGTAGTTTATTGTTGTTTTCCTTTTTTAGAATTTCTGATTTTCATCAAATTTGAGGCAGTCGATCTCTTTAAAAAACTGTTATTCTCATGTATCTTGTATAGTAAATTAAACATACATATGCACATTTTGAAATCAATTGCATACAAAATTATAGTAAAGGAGACAATTCTTTGGTAATTTCTGAACTAAAAAAGACAGAATACTGACCTACTATGTTTTCTAAATTTACTAGTGAAGGTTGATATAAGTATCTGTGGATTTAATTTTTTAATTATGGTTTACAAAACCTTTTAATCTCACAAGTGCTTAGAGTACTTAAAGATCAATAAATTAATCTTAAATTATGCCTATAATACACTTTGCTCTCTAACTTGAAAATAAACTTATTATAAATAGGTTTATAAAAATACTTCAATTCTACTCAATTATATTTTGAAAGCATAATTAAAAATTTTCAAAGAAAACAGACAAATTTTATTCTTTTACATTCCCTTTCACACTTTAAATTTCTCTCTTATTCTAATGAATATTCGCAAAAGGCCTGCAGGTCTTTTGCACACCAAAAGGTGGGCCATTGGCTAGTTACCATGACAACGCTCCAGATAGCATGAACAGGGGAGAGGAATACTGTCCCTGCTCTAGAGAGGTTCATTTCTGTTTCCAGGGCCACTTCCATCTTCAAAGTATACAGTATTGCCTATAATTCAGCAGAGTATCTCTTAAATCTTTTCGCTGGTGCCATCTAGATGATTGTGAGAGATGAATGAAAGACTCTTCTGTCAACACTAGCAATAATTTTAGCCCAGAATTCCTCACATGGGTTAGTCTTCTACTTCCATAACAAAACCCCACAGACTGTGGGGTGTAAACCACAGAAACATACTTTCCCAGAGTTCTGGAAGCCCACTGTCCACCATGAAGGTGCCTTGTGATGAAGCCTTTATTCCGGGATCACCTTCTTGCTGTATCTCTGCATTTCCTTTGTAAGCAGGCAAAGAGCTTTAGTTTCTCTTCTTTTTCTTATGAAGACACCAGTCCTGGTGGATTAGGTTACAGCCCCAAACTTACAGTCTAATTTCACTTTAGTTACCTCCTTAAAATCTCAAAACACCATTGATTGGAGGGCTGTATTTGAATACGGGAGGCAGACACCATTCAGTCAATAACAGCACCCATCCGACAAACACAAAATAACTGTTAGTGGTTAACAAGCAGTTACTCTGTCTTGCTGCCCAATACATTTCGTCTCCTAGCCATGGTAACCCATGTTTTTCCATAGGTCCCAAAATTTCAAATGGTGAATAATTTTTGGAGGAAAAATTCACATTGATTATATTGCTCAATAGATCTTATAAAATTTTCATTTATTTTCCTTTACAGAATCCCTATCTTAGAGTCATTCCTGAGATGCGATGCTTTAATATCCATAGTTAGAAAATTTATGGTAGTTTTCTCTTTTCATTATTTTTAAATAATATCTCTTGTTTCAAATTATATACACTTAAAATTATATTAATTTCTATTGCTGTAATTTACTTAAAAATTTGCAAACCCATATAATGAATATAATTAATTTATTGCAATGAAAAATCTTATAAAAGGAAATCAACCAAAGCACACTGCTAATTTTTATAAGAAACATCTTTGTCAATGAAAACTCTCAAACACAGAGATACATTTTTGTATTATACAGCAACAGAAAACTCTAGAATTTAAGTATGCCATGAGTTATATGATCCAGGAGTTGCATTTCATATAGTTGCAAGTTTTACTATTGTCATTGTTAAAAAAGAAAAATAATCAAAAATTTCAGGAAAAGAATATATTTGCATAAAATTTCAAATCTCATTAAGGAATGACAGAGCTGCCAATAAATAAAGGGTCATAATCAGAAATAGAACAAAATTAGGTAAGTTAATAAATAACAGTAATTTATATTATTATAATATAAATTTTTATTTATATTAACATAATATAAATTTTTATTTATATTAACAAACAAAAACCCAAAAAAAACAAGCTAGATGAAGCTGATTGCTGCCCTGGAGGAGCCTGCTAAATCCGTTCTTTTTAGTCATGTCTCTGAAGTTGGAGAATCTTTGCAAAACTGGCTGGCAGATCAAATTCTCCTTTGTGAAAAGATTCAGCACTCAGTTGTGGGTGAAACAAAAATGCCCCCAACACTACCCACTGAGACATTCTCCAACACAAATTAACCCACAGGCAGCCCGAGAACACCTTTAATGCATCGTTCCTGCCTATCCTGGCCTGGTGAAAGAGAGAGAGTCTCTTCTGAACATCAGTGATGCGGAGAGAATTTTCATGCAGGTTTTGAACAATGGATCCACTAAATTTAAAATTTAAAACAGAAACAAAAATTAAGAATATATTTAATAAAATCCATTTGGTGCACTACGGGAAGAACTTGAACTCTTTCTATCCATTTTGAGGAAAATGCTTCAAATTATCCCCTTAAATAAAGAAAAATAAACACACAGCATAAAACCACACGCATATATGGATAGAAGTATGTTTAACTATTCAGTGGAAAGTGATTTTATATAAACTATCTAGTAAGGAAAGGGAAAATAAGATTTACTTCTTATGATGTTCAAGACAAAACCTAGTCTGGATTGAGGTCACAATGCAAATGATTATTTTGCACAAATCTAGTCTGCAGGCAACAGTGCCCTATCACCAAAGTCTAGAAACAACGCTGACAAATTAACACCATTTTTCACAAGATACCATTTAAGGAAATTATTACAAGTACTGTACTATACAGAACCAGAAGTATTTTCTCTTTTGTTATAGTTTTGCAGCTCACATTTTAAATCTTAGGGAAAGCACCATTTTAGTTTTAAAACTACAAGACAAATATACGAACTAAGTAAAAGTTTAGCAAGTTATTTCTTCAGTGCTTAAGTTTATCACCCACAAACAAGTAAGCTATGAATTTTGAATCTAGGTTATCCTCAAAATTTTATCCTGAAAATTATACTGAAATTTTTCTGTTAGTATTCTCCCAAATCAAAATGCTTTGGCTCTAGACTAGTCAATTACCAATGATGTAATTATGAATACAGCCTTGAAATCTCACCTTCTCAAGAAGGATGGGAGTTTTTAATCAACCCAGATAGATTTTATGTACATTCAGTCAGTAAAGTTACTGAGTCAAGAATTCTAACAACCCAACTTTTTATGGGTGATAGTATCCTACAGCCGCAGTAGTGATGAAGTTGCCTGGCTACTGTTCTTACGTAACCTTCAGCAGGGAACTATTTACATCTAAAGTTAATGCCTGCTTTTTGTACCACACTGACAAAGCAAGGTTCTGTCTTTGCAAGCCCTTGATCTGGCCACATTTTCTGACGTGGTTGTAAGATATTCTAAAAGCATTTCGTAAAATTTACAAAAAGAAAAATCTGACTATGGTGTTTGTATTTACCAACTTCTTTTTATGATTACAACCATATCTGACAAGCTGTGAGTTTAATTAATGGAAATCCAGGTGTGTAAATCAAAGAGAAATAACTTGTCTTTTAACTAATCAATACTATTATTCATCAGTTACATCTAAAAATTAATACTACTGTTCATCAGTTGTATCTAGTAGCTAATAAATTCATAACATCCACTTTAAAATTAACATCACAATATAAGAAAGCAATATATTCAGTGATTCTGAAAAAACTTCAGATCACCCACAAAATTGATCAAATTAGGTAGAATATGCTAAATTGATCAAGAATGATCATATTAGATAGAAGATGATAAGCTTACTGTTTCAGAACTTTAAAAAAAGTACTCCAGTATATTCAGCATTATAAATTGTAAATCATTTCCAAAAATCTCAATCACTGTATTTAGATTTAGAGAATATTAGAAACATGTTTTTGACTCAGTCTTTGATCTGATCAAATATTGTGGGTTTCTGAAGATCCCAGTATGACTAGTGGAATTTAATGAAATTACATAAAAACTATATTTATCTTTTCATTGGTTCAAGAAAATCATAGCATGATGCTTAATTCACTTCGACTATAGACTTAGAAGGAAATAGGATGCTACTTTAAAAAACACAAACTAAAAATAAGTGCTTCAGGAGATAAAAATGTTTCCATTAAAACCAATGTAATAAAAAAGGGGGGGAGCAATTTATGAATGTTCTTTATAGGTTCTAGACATTTCCAGTAAGGAAACACAAAATCTTCTGAAGGCTATTTTTGCTAATCACACATTAAGTGAACAATGTTTCAGGCTCTCTTTTGATTTGTGTTTGTAGAAATATCTTTAACCTAATGTGAATAAATTTTCTTAAAATGCTTAAAGGCCGGGTTTGGGGATTTAGCTCAGTAGTTAGAGTGCTTGCCTAGCAAGCACAAAGTCCTAAGCTCAATCTTCAGCACAAAACAAACAAACAAACAAACAAAAACCCTTAAATGCTATACTATTACAAATACATTATATGTGAGCATGCATTTCCCTTTCAAAGTAACAGGGGAATAGACACCTCCCTACCCCTCTGATTTTAGACAGGGTGTCCCAGTCTAGGAATGTCTTCAGGTTAGTGTCCAGTGTGATACCCACCAAGGAGACATGGAATTTTCTTCTAGCATTTCAGGCAACAGAAAATACAAAATCCAATAGAAGCCTTTCTAGAGTACAATCAATCTTCATTTTCTCTTCGACTGTCATTTTCAATAATATCCCCCATTTTTTTCACACCTTTCCTACTCTTCACGTTTTTCCATAGAAATTCAAAGAAACCCCCAGGCTGAAAATATCCATTAGTTATTCTAGTTTCCTGGAAAAACATTGGCAGTCAAGCAAAAAAAGGAAATACGTCACTAACGGCAGAAAGGTAAGAAATGAAGAAATGATTGATGGATATAAACACTTTAATGCATGGATCTGGATTTTGAAACACCAAATATTCTGTATCTTAGTGAAAATAGTTTATTAGGAAGATGTTGGATACAGCCACCCGCGTGGCAAAGAGATTCCAATTAATTTGCCTGGCGGCCTCATCAGGAAGTGGGCGCGAATAGAGACTTGAACAGGAAATCATCAACCCACGGGTAGAATTTGCAGACCGATCAAAAACCAGTGCCAGTTCCTAAAGCAGAAATATTCTTTGTTTGGTTTGATTTCCAAAGAACAGAAAGGAAAAAAAAAAAATTACAGCTTCAGCAAATTTAGTAAAGAGACAGGTTAGTAGCAAATGCATACAGAGAGAAACTGGTGGAGATGGTTGTGGGAGTGAGAAAATATTATATAGGTTTTCACTGCCAGACCATACCAAGCACTGTGATTTCTATTTCAGTTCAACAGAGAGCCACTGAGGGATCGAATACAGTACCTCTCTTTATGCATGGTTTCAATTAGCTGCAGTTTCAACTACCTCTATGGTCAACAATGGCCCCTAAATATTAGATAGAAAATTCCAGAAGTAAAGAATTCATTATTTTAAATTGCACAGTGTTCAGAGAAGCATGAGCCACATGAGCCGTTTTAAAATTTTTAACATCCACACTAAAAATACGAAGTTAAAAATAAGCTGGTGAAATACATTTTAGTGTTACTTACTCCAATCTACACAAAATGCTGTGATCTGTGTATTTAATCGGTACAGCAAGTTAAATGAGATATTTTACATTCAGCTTCTCATATTCTCTGAAATCCAGTGAGAACTTTACATTTCTGGGATATCTAAGTTAGGAGGCACATCATTTCCTGTGTACCTGAGCTCCCTGTGACTGGCTAGTCTGTGGCAGAGTTGAGATCCAGCATGTCAAGCAGACAGGCAGAAAGGTGAATGCACATGCTAGAGAAGTTATGGCTTGTATCTAGATATCCCCCCAGTGCCTCCTGCACTCATAGGTGGGGGTTCAGGGTATGTGATGCTGGGATTAAGGATGCACTAGTGTATGCTGTTGGCATTAAGGATGCACTAGTGTATGCTGTTGGCATTAAGGATGTATGAAAACCAAATTGGTTTAGCATAGTTCTGGGCATGAATAATGGAATCTCCACCCTGGGTGTGGGTGGCACCAATCAGGAGGCTTATAGTTTGGATGGAATATGAAGGGGAAAGAAGGTGGGCTTGCTGCTTGCGGCCTCCTGCCTGCCAAGCCATGGACTGCCTCTCCTCTGTGATGGCCCTCTGCCAGGCCACCATGCCCTGGAGCTAGCTGAGTATGGACTGAAACCTGTACACACTGGAACTGAAACAAATCTTTCCTCCTTTAACAGGTGTGTGGCGGCTCCTTGGTCTCAGCAATGAGAAAGTAACTAGATGGGAGGTACTGATGGTAGTCTATAAAATGTATTTTCTAATAACATCAATTTACTTGGACAAAAGGCAACAAAGAAGGCAACAGGTCAATGAAACAATAGAGGGGAATACTGGAGGTCTGTGAAAACAAAAGGTGTGATGCGCCCATAGAACGGAAGAGCATCATGCCCGGTCTAGCTGAGGTTCAGGGTCATGCATTTAGAGAGAGTTCGGCTGACCTAAGTGTGTTATTGTACAAACTGCAATCCATTTCTTCCATTCTCCTGCTTCTCTTATCTAGCCCCACTCTCAATGAATAGACATACTGACTTGTTTTCCCTACTTTGTGAATTTGGAAAGTAGGGTTGTTGTTTCTGTAAGGTATGAATGAATATTAATGAAGAGTCAGATAAACAACAACCTGAAGAATAAAGTTTCAATTGTCTTTTAATGATATTTGAAATATTTAATAGAAAACAAATCAAGTCCCTGGCTTTGTATAAATTGGGTAGCCTTTTAAGTTGCTATTTGAACTCAGTGGAGTGCATTTATTATTTCTTACTGCCAATGATAATGCAGTGATTAAATTGAAATTTTATTGAAGCCGTGATGCTTAAACTGTAGTGTCAGCTTGATTGGCTTTGCGATCTGCTTGGAGAATTGGTGGAGGGTGCTTCTGAGAGTGTCTGGGTCATGCAGTTGTGACCTTGGAGTATACATCTGTTCCCTGTCCCAATTTTCTCCCTCACTTGTTCTCCTGCACTGCTCCTTGGCCACCAACATCTAAGCAGCCTTCCTCTGCCACACCCTTCTGCCATGATACTTCTGCCCTACAGCCAGTTATTCATGGACTAAATCTTCTGAAACTATGAGATAAAATAAACCTCACCTCTCTTAGGTTTGGGGTGTCAGTATTGTCTCTCAACAATGGGAAAGCTGACTAACCAGAATCGAAACCATATTTACTACATAGTTAACTGTAGCTTTATAAATTATTCTATTTTATTACAGACCATGTTTCCACTGGCAATAAATTATGAATGCATACTTACTGATAAATAAACTTAGATATGGTATTTTTTAAAATATGACAAAATGGGAAATGTGTATATTTTAGCATGAACAGAATCTTTAATGTATTCATTGGTTTTTGTTCACAATAATAAGTACTGGTCAAATGCAGACATATTCAAAGGTTATAATAAGATGATATACATATATATATCCATACATATATATCATATATATACACACATACATATATATATATACACACACACATACACTATATATATATATATATATATATATATATATCTCCTACAGGGATCTTCCTCTATCCTAGCATTTTCCTTAAATTCTCATCCACAAGTAATTGCTTGTTAATGCTTATAGACATCCTCAGGCTGTCTAATCAAGACACCATAAAAGCTGAAGTTCTGGGGGTACGTTAGGGCATTTTAAGGCCTCAGTGTGCTGGGATGAGACTTCACACATTTCATACGGCCTCATAGGATACAGCCAGATGTGTCTCTTTGAGCAGTTAGCACGTCTCCCCCAGGACAGCCAACTGCTGAGATCCAAGGTTAAAAGGAGCAGCTGCCCCCTGAAGCAGACAGGGTGTCCTATGCATGCGAAATTCTCATCTTCTAGGGATTCTGACATAACGTCGCCCCTAAGTCAGCTCTCTGCTACTCCTCTAGCTCACTCCCCAGCATTACCAGAAACATACCAATCTTTAGTGAAGACCACTCTTTTGGTAGTTTAGGGCAGGTATCTCTGCACATCATCCATCTGCGCTGCATATGCTTCCCCTACTTCTAACACTGTTCCTCACATCAGCCTGTGCATCAAATTTCACCAAAAATCTGTTCTAAATTCATTTACATCCATAACTAACCAGAATCCAGATTTCAGCAACAGGAGAAACAGAGTCCCTGTCACAGTCCAACTCAAAATCTTTGCAACACTCTACTCACAGACTGTATTATAGAAATGCATTTTTATTTCACACTAAACAGGGCAACCCCTAAATTCACATATTCATAAGTACTTTTGTGAAAGCACGAGATGAATGAGAAATTTTATTTTCCCTCTCAAAAACTGTATGTACAAAACCTATGTATTGTCTCATTTTCTATGACGAGAACAGTCTTGGCTCACACTCTTAGTATAAAGAAAAACAACCTGACTTGGAGAAGCAGATGTAGAGGACAGTATTGGTGGAACACAGCACACTTTCACATCAGTTCTTTTACGTTCGTACCCAAATTCAGGCATACTGGCTTTACTACTGCTTACTTCCTCACAAGAAATATCTTCCCAGAATCGCAGACTAGTGTACTTTAAATTAAATGTCCCAACTAGTCGTAGAGATCATTGACATTTCACACAAGTGCATATGTGTGCTCATGCATGCATACACATATGCACACAAATCTGTGTGACTAGCCTGGTAAACTTGTAAGACTCAAAATTTCAAACGATCAGAATCTGAGAGGAAGATGAGCCCAAGGAAATGAGCCCAGCATTTAACGCCACTTCTCACCTGAAACTTTTGGTTTCCTCACAAAAGTGGAGGGACACATTTGCAATCGGCAAATGTGACACTCTAGGACAATATTTGAGAGAAGAAAAAGGCTATTTTCTAGGAGTAAAAGGGAAACAAAAATAGATGAGTCCTCAGAGACCTGCTCAAACTTTGCTTGAATCAGGAGACTTTATATAATTAAAAATAAATTCTCTCTGAAAATGGAAATATCACCCAGAATATCAGATCATTTTGAAAAAATTTTCATCACAATCCACAATCCACAGGGGAAAAGAGGAGCCATTTGATAAATTAGATGGACTGAGAAATGAGAGGGAGATACAGTGCAGATGGACTAACAAGAAGTCCAGATACTCACATCATCAGATAAGGACTTTCAAGTAGCAGCACTTAACATTTTCATGAAATTAAAAGACTGGAAGAACTTCAGTGCAAATTTTGAAGTTATATATAATAAAATTGAAACCCTCGAAATGATTAATATACTGATAAAAATTAGAAACTTATGAAGTAGACAAATTTGAAAGCAGAGACAAAAAACTAAGGAGAATTATTAAACTAGAAAATAGGACAAAAGAACAGTTTTAAGCAATATATCAAAGAGTGAAAAGGATAAGTCATTCAAACAGAAATACACAGGACATGCCGGAGTGAAAATAGTCTGACTTTCACTGTCAATCAACGAAAGTGCCACTTTATCCTGCTGACACAACAGATTTTTCACTCTTGTTTTCATGTCAAACAACAGAAAAAAAAAACTTAGTCTTTACTATTTTCCTGACTCTACTCAAAACTGATATCTCAATTCATTAGTATTGTGAAGGAAAATTATTATAATCATAATCATCATTTGAATGGCTGTTTTAGTTAGAATACATACACATCTCTACACATCATTTGTTATTTTTATGAAATTGAAACTTGCCTCAAAGCTTGCAAATACACACAGAAAACAAAGTTAATTCTTGCTTAGATAAGCGACCAGAAGAAAACCGGAGTACAGTGTGATGGGGTGTTTTTCTTACTTAGGGCATCGCTAAATAAATGTCATGAACGCACAACTTCTTTCTGAGATGATGCTGATTTTACTGGAAACTGCTTCTACAAGAAACTAAAAGGTTCCACTTCAAATTTACTTTTTAAAGTCTAAGCTTTTCCAGAACAGGAGCATGACAGGGCCACAAAGTTAAGGAAAGCAGGCCCTGATTTTAAGCGTGTAATGGGTCAATTCCTCTTTCCCATCGATGACATTTTTGAGGCTCGGTTTTGTAACTGTGTCCCCTTCTCCCCTTTGGCTTGCCCTGAGCGGGGTGCGATTGGGTAGCACACCGGAAGGAAGTACAGACAAGGCCAATTTGCACCCAGGCTGAGTGGATGGCAGCACTCACTGTGAGAAAAGAGCCACAGAAGATGTGGGTGTTGTCCAGGGATAGTTCAGTTAATGATCTTAACACTTATCACTCGGCCTAAGCAAAAAGGAAAAGTTAAGACAGAGAAGCAAATACAAAAACCAGTAATCAAGAGAAATGTATTAGAACTTGCAACTCAATATCCAATAGTCAGTAAAAATGCAGGTTTACTTCAGTGTTAAATGGTAACTTCCTCTTATTAACCTTCTGCCATTAGAAAATGCAAAGTTCAGGAAGAAATAATATAAATTACTATAGATATCTTCATAAAACTATGTGTTCAAAAGTAAGAAACCAATATTTTAGTCCTTGTGGGGGAAATAGAGCCAGTCTCTCACCTGATACTGTGTGTCATGTTGTGACACAACAAAATTAATAATATCAAGCTAGCAAAGAAAATTTTAAATATTTTTCCTGTTTCCAGGAAATAAGAGATCTATTGTAATGTACACCACAAATTTTGGCATTGAAGTGTCAGACCTGTTATTTGTAATTTTGTGTGTGCATGCGTAAGTGTGTGTGTGTGCATGTGTGTGTGTGTGTTTAAGACAGAGTCCTGCTATTTAGCTCAGACTGGCCTTGTACTCACTGCTATTTAGCTCAGATTAGCTCAGACTGGCCTTGTACTCACTAAGTAGTGCAAACTGGCCTCACAACTGCAGTGATCCTCCTGTCTCAGACTCCAGAGTACTGGGATTACAGGCGTGCATCACCATACCTGGGTTGTTATTTATAATTAAAATACTTCTTTTCATTTGCTTTTCCTAAAAGCAGCATAAGAAATTAGAACAAAATACTAAAATTAAAAAATAGGTGATAGAATAAGTTAGTAAATAATACGAGAATCACCAAAGGCATATAGTGATTTAACAGAGATGTTATCATAGTTAATAATAGGAAAGCCTATCACATATATAATAACTAAGTCTATGGCTAGGTAGATAAATAAGGATATTTATATAAATCCTGAATGGAGAATTAAGTATTTAGAAAGGAAATAGAGATAAGTAAATAATCATCAAATCAAACAATCCTTTTCAAGGCATACATATAATTCAGACTAATCAACTGAATCATTACAGTGTGCTCCAAGTCTTTTAAAGTGAATTTGTTTACAGAAATGGATACTTTATTAATTATTAAAAATACAAAGTAGCATATGTAGATAAATGCACTCAGAACAAAATGCAATTATGTATCATCAATTTATCTTACTGTTCGTAATTATTAGATTACTTTGTAAAGCAATGCTAGGAATCCATATACAATATTGAGGATAATTACTTTTATATTGAATTCAGGCTATAATTGAGACTTGGATTCTCAAGGGTCTGGAAAAGCCCTTTTAAAAGATGTTGGCCAAATATCAATATGAAGGCACTTCCACAAAATGTTTTGAGACTCCATAATAAATCATGCATTTTAATTTAAACACAAAAAGTGCCAAAAGTGCACCAATAGTCTTTGGTAAATCTATTAAACTTGAAATATTAAAATGTCTTAATTTTGTATTGGTTTGAAGAACAACAGAGTATTTCCAGTTATCATGTGTTTATACTTTTAACAATGGCAATAACTCATAGTTCGATATGACATCTCATTCCATCTAGTTACAGGTAAACTATCTAACACCAATAAAAATGAAAATAACCAATCACATGTTGCTGGATATTTCTAGCTAGTATGAAAGCTATAAGCTGAAAATTGTTTTCATCTATGAAAGCAAACTTTTATAAAAAATTGTCTAACCAGTTCTTGTAACACCAGTAACTATGGTACTGGAGACTTTTTAAGAGTTATCAAATGCCTATGAGAATTATGGCATAATATAACTTTACCAGGTTTCCTTATCACTTATGTTGCTTTAGGTCCTATTATATTGAGTAATTATGGTAACAATACTAGTATAATAGCACTCTCTATGCTGTTCAGTTTTCAAGAATAGAGTCTCTAATCTGTCCTTTTTCAATCCTACCATCGCAAGAGAAAACTGGTCATACCAATTAGAAGGAATCTAAGTTTCTTTTTCTTGGCATGACATAGACTTAAAGTAAGACACTGGAGGCTAATATGTGAGGAGTCATCTTTGAGGTCTTGTGGTTCCGACAGTTGTTATTTTGGAGCTTTTCGCATTTGTGAAAATTGTACTTTTGTTGGCCCATTTTGCTAACACAGCTAAAGCTGTCTTCAAAATATTTTTTATTTAATCTGATTTTATTAAAAACATTAACCTATAATAGATAAAATGTCAAAGAAGTCAATTTGCTCCCTCATCTCTTCCAGAACATACTGTCTTTTTCCATATTATTGTCCTTAACTATAAAATAGATCATCTGTTTTTAAATGTTCTTCATAATCAGATTTTTATGCAGATTAACAATAAGAGAGGTACATTTAGAAAATTCAAATGTTGGTACAGGCTGACTTTAAATTGTTTAAATTTTTCTGTGTGTATTTTCTTTTTTATTTGATTTTTTGACACAGAACACTGGTCATGCCTGGATACCAAACATTACTAAAGAACAATGAGTCTTAAAAGTATCTCTTTGATAGGATGTTTACATTCTAATACCATGAATAGTATGCTTGTGTTTCTGTGTGTGTGTGTGTGTGTGTGTGTGTGTGTGTGTGTGTGATTAGTTGAACAAAGTTCGAGACAGAAAATAAACCATAAGAAAATCGCGGAGATGACATGAATCCTGAAAATGTTGATTAGTTCACACTGTGTAATTTAATAATCCAGTTCACTTTCACACTACATTAAAATGATGTCTTCAATGGCAGAAACAAAATGTTCTGTGCATAGGAAATAATCGATTTAGGAATTCAGTGTCCTCAAGGACCTAATGGGGGAACAATTCCGTTAGTTTTTATTGATCTCCAACACTTGCTGGATGGATTGGAAGTAAAATTGTTTCAAATATGAAAAATATTAAATTTTTCCCTTTCTTTTGAATTCAAAATGAAACTTTGTGGTTCACTTTGCATAATACTTGATCTTCCTGGAGGTAGTCAGTGACAAATGCAATTCTGATCCTACATAAGAAATAATTTAAAAGTTAGAATAAATCTCTATGTTGCATTTTTAATACACAATATAATCTGGATCATAAAAATACATAGCATGATTTCAACTAGCAGACTCAGGCGCCTGTCATTCCAAACGCAGTGAATCCTCACTAGCAGTGTATTTTTCTCTCCTGTAATTGTTTATCATCCCTCATCCAGGTGCTTCTTTCCAAAGATAAGCTTATTCCACTCCATGCAATACTCTGAACCCGTTACTATTTTTCTTTTGGCCCAGGAGATTGGACCTGAGGTCTTTCCCAAGCTAAGTACATGCTCTACCAAGAAGCAATACACTCCGCCCCCACTATCTTCCTGAATTACAGTTTGAGAGATAATGTTACCAAGTCTATTTTTCTTGAACACAAAAATTACTTAGCTGTGCTTTGGGTGAACATGTGAAGACAATGCCTGCTGTATCTATTTGGATGGTAGAGTTTTCCTTCTTGATTTTACATTAAGTAAAAAATGACTCAAACTTTGCATGCAAAAGGGACAGAAAAAAATACCTGATATTTATTTATTTATTCCGGTGCTGGGGATCAAACTCAGGCCCTTGTGCTTGCCAGGCAAGCACTCTAATCACTGAGCTAAATCCCCAGCCCAATCAATACCTGATATTTAAAACATGAAAAGATGTAGACCAAAACCGGTATTGTGTCTTAGGCTAAGTAAGTATTTTACCTAATATTTTACTGTTGTGACAGTAGCTGGACATAAGCTCAAGAATATCAATATCATTTTTAGCTATTTTAAGTTTCATTTGTATTGCTTTTAGCAACACATATCTAGGCACTTTACTGAGTACTGTGATTGCCCAATTAAAGGTTTTTGTCAGGGATGACCCAGAGGGCAGGACTTGGAGCCACATTAAGCGAAAGGGTGGAGGAGATAATGAAGTTCGAGACCAGCGATTGGTGCCCTGCGGTCTGCGAGTTGACCTCGACCTCAACAGGGCTGAACTCTCGCAGCGTCAGAGGTTGTTCCCTTGTCTCTACCGGGAGACCCGGAGACCCGCAGGTGAGCCCGGAGCTGTGCACGGAGACTGGAAACCTGTGCTCTTTTTACGGTAATTTCCTTGCCTGTCCGATTACAGAAGGAAAGAATGTACAAGCTGTTTGTGCTCTGCATAGTCAGGCTGTGGGAAATAGACACTGGAGAAGTAAGACAGGAACAGCCTATTAACCCCCTGCTGTTCTCTAATTCAGAAAACTATAACATAAATACATATATTCTGTTTGAATAATATTTGTTGCTTTCAAGAGTAAAGTACATGTGTTCTTTAGACATGTGAAGAATATGTAAAGCAAAGTTAATGTATTTTTACCATCAACTGAGTAACGAATAATGAAAATAACATACATACCAATTTTCGCATTGGGAGACTTTTTTAGTTTACATATAAAAGTTACGTATAAACATCAATTTAATAGCCATATAATATTTATGTTTATATAAAATAATCCAATGGATAAATCGCCAATTTTAAAGCATTTTTATTTTGTTTGCAGGGTTGTTCTTTCTGTTTGGCTTTTAGGATTTCTTATTCTTGAGGCTTGTTTTCTTTTGTAATGTGGATTTAACCCAGGGCCTTTGCACCAAACCACAAGGACATCATCAGTCTTTTGTAATTATTTTGTTTTGAGACAAAGATTTGCTAAGTTGCCCAAGTCAAAGTAGCACTTTTGATCCTCCTGTCTCAGCTTCCTAGAGTGCTGGGAATACAATTGTGGCCAGTCATGCCCAGTTCTTTGGAATACAACCTTAGAAGGCTGATTTGTTTGCTATGTAACAAAAAAGGTTGCCACAATATTTTTGAAAAAAATTATTAGTCTTAGTTTTACCTCATTTCCTTTTTGCATCATTTAATTAAGTTATTGTTAGTACAGACACTTTTTTTTTTAAACTGGTTTTCAGAGAAATAAACATTTACATAAAAACAACTTATAAACAGCTTCAGTGAGTGTGTGGACTGGGGATTGAACAAAGGGTCTTGGCACAGCACTAACACCCTCAGCCCTTTAAAAAGTTTTTTACTTTGAAACAGGGCCTCAGTGAATCTAAATTTCCCGGCCTGGGCTTCAATTTGTCATTCTCTTTCCTTAGCCTCTCAGAGTGCTGCGATTAGTTATGCTTCACACGCCCAGCTTCAGGAAAAATTTACATAAACAACCACCCGAGTCTTGAGTAAGACTTCTGACATCCATTAGACCATCATGTTGATTACTGATGTTTACCAAAGAAAATTAATTTTATAAATTTTCCAGATTACGTTGAAATGTTTGTAGCTGTACCTTTACCTATATCTCATCCCTGTTTTGAAAAATATGCCTCGTAAAATACCTGTTCACTCATTTATATTTAAGTTACATTTTAGTGGCAAAATTAAACTATTTTATCAATGAAATACTGGATGACCATTTCTCACCCAATGAGAACACAATCTCTGCAGGCTCGCTGGGATGCAGGCACAGTATAAGAATGAATGACTGAAGTTACTGTCGTCTTTACACCCTGTGACTATGACAGAAGAGAACACCAAAGTGAAATGTACGCAGAGACTGACAGGTGTGAGCACCGATGCAGGCCTGCTGCTCCTAAATGCCTGCAAACACCAGTGTACACACGGTACCTGCCTAACGACCCTGGGACAGACCAGCGTTTACATGAGCTACACCGTGAAGGTGCCGTAATCCATTCTCAACACTTCACCGTTGGGGTTAGCGAGAGGTTACTGTTTTAGTCTGTTCCTATGACTGTAACAAAATATCTGAGATGGGGTGATTTATTTATCATACTCCTAAAAGCTGCACAGTCAAGGTCATAGCACCCACAAATTCAGTGCCTGGTGACGGTTATTTCCATTATGGTGTCTTTTTGTGGCACCTTCACGCGGCAGAGGAGGGAAGAGGTAAAGAGATCTCTTGTACCTCTTTCACAAATCATGAATCTTGTCTGTGAGTCATTCATCTTGTTCATGAAGGTGGAGTCCAGAGGTGGGTTGTTCACCTCCTAAAAATATCGCTTCTTAATACAATCTCATTGGCAATGAAGACTGTATGTATTTAAAAAAAAAAAAAAATATATATATATATGTGTTTAAGAAGGCAGTCATGGGAGAGTATTGCAGAAATTGAAAGTTTTTTCAAGGATGGAGGAATAGTTCTAGATTGCACAGACACCTAAATAATGCTACCCTTCAGCAGTTTTACTGACTGCAACAACCCGGAGAATAAAAGTGATTAATGTGATGTTTTAACATATGTGGTAGGTCACCTTCAGGAACGGAGTCTCTACCTAACCCATCCTTGTTATAGACTGAGCATCTGTAATGAAAGGGAAGCCAACACATTCCAACAAGCAGGACTACGGGCAGAGAAGTTTGACTTGTCTCTCAGATATCTGAGTCAAACTGACCGTAAACAATTATGAAACACCAAGGCCTGGAAAAATCATTTCCCTTCCATTAAATGGAGGCCTCCTTTGTAAGCTTCCAGTAATCACTGATATGACAAATAATCAGAAGTGCAGACAATATTATGGCAAAACATTTTAGCAAGGAAATTTCCAAGACTGAAGATATGTTGAAATTCATAACTATTTTTCTTGCTTCTGTTTTATCAAATTATACCTGGATAATAAGTTAATTTTTGATGGAAAGATGAGAAATGACATTTTATAGTTGAGCAAAAATATTTAGTAAAATAAATGCCAAAGAAGGATAACCAAGGACCTTAAATGTGAATGGGCAATGATTCATAGTAATACGCTTTGCCTTTTATTCACTGCTTTTAGCAAAGGATTAGAAGAAAGGATTAGCCCAGAAAGCATTAGTGTATTTGTACAAGTAAGTAAAAGTGGACAAAAAGAATAATTTAGAGCTATAAAATTTTGGAACACCTAATTGTCTTTATATTTAAAGAATGGAAAAAGAACAAAGCACTTTGATCAAAATGTATTAATATTCTTTCTGTGACATATTTAGGCACATGTCCTTCATGCTAATGTCATCATTTCTAACAGCTTCAAGGTAGCTGCCATTAAGTTAAGAGAAATACCATGGCACCATGCACTATAAACAGTAAAAAATTCATTTCAATTACACTCTCCCTGACTTAATAGTCCATGTTGAGTTTATGTGGATAAAGTGGAGGAAGGTACATAATTTAACTCCACAGTTCATAGATCCCTGGAATTGGGAGTTTCTTTTCTAATCCTGATGGAGAGGACTGGCACCCCCCCAAAATCTTCGATTTTTGGTCCAATACAGGAAATAGATGCAAACACTGGGAGGAGGAGGATGAATTAAATGGTGTAACATGTTTCTTACTATGCTCTGACTCTTACTGATGTCCAATCAATCAAACATGTATATACCTTCCATATGAAGAGCTAGGCTACGCTTCCAAGTCTCCCTTGAAATTATGGTTGGGATAAATGTTTGAGGCCAAGCCACTGAATAAAAGAATAAATATATGAATTGTTTGTGAGCTTACCACAAGAAAATTTCCTGTATGTGATTCCCTAAGTTGATTGTCTCCAAAAAAATGCACCACTTCAATGGTTAGCTCGCTAGATTGACAGTTGTTTGACCTACTAATACCAAGATGGAGGAGACTGAATCAACATTTGGAAGGTATCGTCCAACCAAGATGTCCCATACTGCAAAGTTTTAGGGGAAGGTGAAACTTTTGTCTTGTTAAGGCACTGACATGAATGAACACGGACTCGCTGGGGGAGATTTCTCTGAGACAGACGAGCTCTCATGGGAAACAACACATCAGAAATTAACCAGCAACTGTCTCTTGCTGACCCAGACTAACTGTGCAGTGCTACGGAAGTCACTTGATGGTGAATGAGACACTCATCCAAAATGTCTGAATAAATACTTTTTGTCAGTTCTACTGCTTTAAAAACTCAGCTTGCCCTTGTGATAAAAAAATAGGCAACATAAAGGAGATTCCATAATAAAAATTGGCCAATGGAGACCTCAAGTAAAGTGAATTAAAAAAAAAAATCTCTCCTCCTGGAAGAATTGATCCTGAGTTAGATAAAGGGTATACACCACACCAGGATCCAACCAGAAAATAACGTGGATGTTGAATAAAAGGTCCTCAAATCTGAAATACTTCTTATCAGCAGTTTATCTTTCTACCTGGACAGAGTTTTTAGTGGGCTACATGGAAGTTAAACTGTTCTAACTACACACACCCCCATTCCGTTCAAATCTGAAAGTAGTTGCTTGCTGGTAAACTCTACAAGCTCCACATTTCTCCTTGACATGAACTTCCCTTTAGGAGGGATGACTGGGGTTGGCCCTGAGGTCTCTTTGTACAGAAGATGGATTCATGAATGGCCATGTGCATTTGTATGACTACCCTCGGAGTGATGAGAAGCAAGCTTTTCCTGCTGTGTTGGGCATGAATGTTCGACTCTCTGTTCCATCCAGGCCTGTGGAGGGAGGGAAGACATCGATTCAGTTGATGGGGCCTGGCCAAGATTCACACTTGGTAAGAAAAGCTAACATTATCTCCTGAGTAGAACTCTTTGAACCAATGTAATGTACTACTGTGGTTCAAAATTCTAATTTCATAATTACTTATTTGTGCATTATTGATAACTCATCAATGGCAATAGAGTTTTATATACAAAATTGCATGGCTATAATTGCATGGTTAGAATCGACAAAGATTTGAAATGGATCAAAGGCATTAACACAGTAATAAAACTACAAAACTCTTAAAATACAGAGAAAAGATTTCATGGCTTTAGATTTAACTTGACTAGTGATACCACACAAGAGGTAAACAGTAGTTTGTGTAACTTAAAAGCAATTTCTTTAAAAAAAATACCTCCCTACTATTTCAAGTGAGTTTATAAGCAAACCTCTTTGACTAATCCCCTTTACTCCAGTATTCTTCCACCAACAACTAGTAAGTTTCAATAAGCCTGTATCTATTTATAACAAGAGGATCTCATAGAGTTGAAGTCCTTGTCCTGTTTCCTCTATCATTACCAAATTGTGAGGGTGAGTTTCTGGAACTCTAAAAACATTTTTAGGGAAAATATTGAATTCACTTATATTAACTCATAAAAATATATGCATGGTGTATCTTTTAGGATAATAGATATCAGAATAAAGTACTATTAATATTTAGATGGATGGGTTATGATGCTGAATTTGGGTGATAGAGGATAAATTCATGAGAGTTAAATACAGATATACATATCCCTACATAAATCCATATAGAAATACGGTGATACTGCACATAAGTCATAGTATATATACACGTATTTCCTAGCTCTGTCCACTAAGAGGGCTTTATGCTTCGCACTTTGTAAGCATGAAAATTTCTCACACCCAGGCATTGATCTCCAAATGCCACATTCTAGTAAAAATGCCAGAGTTGTGTGAGGTGAGATGTTAACACTAGGGGAAGAATGATGATTGGAAAAAAAGAGAATCTCTTTATTGTTTTTGCTAATTTAAGTAAATCTAAAATTATTCCCAAATAAAAGCAATTTTTAAAATACTGCAAATACATATGATAGAAAGCAACATACTCTTATTATTACACTAGTATGCTATGGTTTGTGTCTAGATGTCCCCCCAAAGCCTCATGAGGTCACAGGTGGGCTGTTTTCAGAGGTGGCTGGATCTAGAGTATGTGATTACTAAATTAGTCCACTGACTGGTTTGGTATAATTCTGCTGGGTTCAAAGATGTGACGCTAGGATTAAAGGTGCTGGGATTAAGGGTGGGAGTACTGCCCACCCTAACGGCAGGTAGTCTGGATAAAATATAAGGGACAGAAAGAGGCTTGCCTACCCCCTTGCCTACCTTGCTGCTTTCTGCCTGTCTGCCAGGCCACCCTGCCTCGGACCCAGCTGATTGTGGATCGAAACCTCTAAAAACTCTGAGCTAAATAAGTCTTTTCTCCCTTAACTTGGAGTGTCCTGTCCAGTATTTTGTTTCAGCACTGAGAGAAAAGTAACTAAGACATAGTACATAAGCAATGTCTATGAAAAACCACACTTCTCTAAATGCATACATATATTAACTGTATCCTCACAATTCAATACAGTTGATGCATATTAACGTGCAAAATCCAGGGGAGAAATAAGTGAATTTGCCACTGTGCTCTCCCCAAAAAAGAGCGTCAGGACTTCACACCTGGCTTCTGACTCCTTAGCCCTGTCTAATGGTCACAGTTTTCTACTTGTCTTTTATGTGACAAGTTTGAGTTTTTCAATATAAAGGGCAACAGAAAAGTTGAAATGTGAGTTAAAGTTTTTAGTTGTCCTTCTCGAACATCAATTGAAAGAGTCGGGATTATTAGCTCAGGAGTCAAAACTTAAATGTAACATGAATTTAAATTTTTCTGCTTGTGGGTGAGAGGAGGCCAAGTCAGGTCTACGTGTCATTTCATATCAGTCAGAAAGCCGATGGATCACAAAACTCTGAAGTCTGTCTGAGAAGGCTCAAATCCTTGATGTGCTATCAAATGTGTCACTCTAGAAATTTCACCTGATTCTTTTGTTTCTCAATAAACGGATCTGCAAATCACAGCACCTACAGCACATGCTTGGAGGGTTTTGCAGCCCATAATGAGCGATTTGTGCCAAGGCTGCGGAAGAGGGTAAAGACCTGAGCCTGAGCAGGGTGAAGCAGAGCAGGCGCTTCTACCAGCACGGCCTTGGAAGGTGCTATCTGCAAAGAGCAAAGGAGCAGAGATCTGCTACCTGTTAGGAGCGAGTCATGTGACCCTGAGGAAGCGTATCTGAGGCAGATGGAAGATGCTCCAGGCACGAATAACTTCAAAACTGAGAGGTTGAGGATAAAAAAGAAAAAGAGAGTTTGGTTGGCAATAAGTGTAGATAGATCCATGTTCAATTGCATATTGAAGCCACTCTGGCTATTATTTAAAGATTTCTATAGCGTTATGTACCTGAGACACTATATCACTCACAGATTTTCTCTGCTGTGACATCTCCTAGGACATGTGGTCCAGGTGTACTAAATGAGTCCTTAAATACATAGCATTCTTACAGACACTTTGTGAGTGTTCATCTTTCAGCATACTTGCTTGCCAGTTATTTTACAATCGAAATCTGCAAGTTTGAGTTGTGTGTGTCTTCGTCTGCACACACAGGTGTGTTTCACTCTTCATACCTTACAGTACATACAAAATTGTCTGTATTATACTATGTGATCATACTTCCTAATGAACACATTACTTTGGAGATATAACTGTGGTGACCTTAATTATAATTTTCATTGAAATTATGCTCTGTAAATTTCATTATACTAATCGGAGCAGAATTTATTTTAAACTAGTATTATACCTTACAAAGTGGAGCAGAATCGCACATGCATCATCTATTGTGGTTCAGTTTATGCTCACGAAGAAAGTTAAAGGCCATTTTAATTTCATTTGGCAAATAGGTCAACATGCACTATGAGAACTTATCAAAGTTACGCAGTTAATAAGCAGTGGAGACCAGAACTGAACCAAGGTCATTAGGCCCCAAATATCATTTATTTTCCTCTGACCATGTTACGAGTCAAAACATTAAGTATGGCAAAGTGAGACTAATGCTATCAACATTAAAATAATATTGCAGATCCTAAAAACACAAGAACCACACTTCTTTTAATTGAAATGGAGCCGTGTCTTTGACAAGTAAATGGTCTTGAAGTTCTACTTACACAGCAGCAAAGAAGACCAAGTGTAAAAGGCTGTATTTTTAAAGTAGCACACAAAGTGATAGCTCTGAGAGGAGTTAAATTGCAAACAGCAGGAATTGTATAAACTTCTTTTTTGAGAAATGAAAAATTTACCCTAATATTTTTCCAGAGTAAATGAGATTCATATGTGATCATTTTAAAAATTAATATTTAATATTAAGGTTAATTATTGACAGAAAAAAATCAAAAGAGATGCAATGCTAATAAGGAGTAGATGAAAATTACAAGGGAATTCTTGGTTCCTCTATAAAACAACAAAATGAATCTTTGCTAGATTGGGAATTACATCATTGTACAGAAAAACCTCACTTCTCCTGGGACTCAGTTATGCGTTCTTCCATTTCCCACTATCTACAGCAATTTTTTAGTCTAAATATGGATTCTTTTAGAGTCTCAGAACTCTAGTTGGACACTTACTTGATTTCATCCTGTTTATAAATAGAGAAGAAGCGCAAAATACAATAAATGTTACTAACAATTTATGTGGTAAGTAAAACTGGTGGCAAAATCTCATCCAATGACTTCCAAAGGCAAAGTACAGGTTTTCTCTATTAGCATGCATCCTCACCTGGCAACTGGAGTAAGTATAGTCTAGAACCACAACTCACGCGGCTGCATTATTATCGTTATTATTATTAGGGGCCTGACTTGTGTGACAGAGTTGCACACATGGAACACAGGAGTTCAGTTGTATAGAAAGCTGTTACACAGTCAGCGTAGGCACTCACTACGCAACAGATGACGCATCGTCAGATCCACATGTGCCATCTTTGCTGCAACCACTTAAATCTTATGCACAACGACTCAGAAACAGAAACCCCCAAGAACTGAAGAGCTGCATATTTTAACAGCTAAGCCAAATGTGCTGTGTTAGGCATATCAAATATTACACCTGCTTTAACTTTTGTATATATATGGCCTAATATTATAAAACTTAATGTTAGAAGAAATTCAGACAATACCTAAGTGCATGGTAAAATGGCTTTCAAATTAGGGAATTAAAATACAGCTGTGATTTTAGCATGAATAACAGCATATTGTAGTGGAAGAGCCAATGTTATAAGTCTGGAGACTTACATAGGTTTATTCATTTTGATTTGTATGACCACAAATAGGAGAGCCATTCATTAGATGTGTGCTTTTCATCACATTATAGGCATGTACTTGTTTCAATACACCTCACACATTTGGAAACCTTTAATTTTTTTAGCTGATTGTGCTCTTTGAAATGTTTTCAACAGATACATATTTCCATATGTTCCTAATAAAAATATCTAATATAAAACATGAAATATTCAAGGGTGTATTATAGAATTTTAAAAATGTAAGCCTATAGATTTCTGTGTGTTATTTTTTATAATTTTTATCAAGATTTTAAAATGATGATGTTCTGTTATTTACTTTTTTACATGAACTTTTCCTTTTCTCATTAACACATAATAATTGTACATTTCAAAAGAGTGCAGTGAGATACATTGTTTCAATACATGTATAGAATGCCTGACAAAAAGTTCTAATAGTTCTGTTCACCAAAAACATAATTATGCATTTGTCTTTCTAGGACTGCCTTATTTAACTTTGTATAATGTCCTCAAATTCATCTAGGGCATCATTCATAATAGTCGGAAGAGGTAAATAACTGAAATGCCCATCAATTTACAAATGAATAAAAGTGTGGCTTATCTGTAGTGTGAAATACTATTCTGCCATAAGAAAGAATGATGTATTGATAGACACTAAACAAAGATGAACCTTGGAAACAGTCTGCTGAATGAAAGAAGTCAATCATGAAAGATTATATATGATATTTCATTTATATAAAATATTCAGAATAGGAGAATCTATGAAGGAAAATCTATAGAAAGAAGATTAATGTTTGCTTAAGACTGAAGATTGCTAGAAACTGTGAGATGATACAAGTTTTTTGGCAGGGAGTGAGGAAACATTTGAAAATCATATTATGACAACGCTTACTAAAATAATTGAATTATAGAATTTAAATGGGTGAAGTTTATGATTATAATTTATAGCCCAATAAATCTGTTTTTAAATAATCAGCATTTTGCAAAATTATTTAAATTTTCCTCACACAGCCCACATCCTAACACTATACATACAATCAAACCAAGTATCTTTTTATACACACAAAATATGTAACAATAAAGAAAGTAAATAACTAGTATCAAAACTGATGATTTGTAGAGGATCAAATAAAATATTACTGCAAGTTTCTAACAAACACTCAAAAATGCATGTGATTTTATTAACTTGACCAAATATATGAATTAAAATTTAAATTAAGACTATTTATGAGACTAAAATTGACACTTTTAGTTGTTATATTTTCATTTGTATGTATTTTGTTTTAAGAGATAAAGTAAGTTTATATAGAATGGTAGGTGGTTGAATGAAAACTAGAATGTTCAGGTACCTATAGCATATATCTTTAGCATCAATGAAACTTCCTGTTAATCTATCATAAATTAGTCTTCAATGTTTCCTTTAACTAAAATACCTTCACATTATAAATGTTACTCTTTGTAAAGCCTTATTCCCTACAATGTCTTTCCTAGCCATCTCCCTTTTCATTTCCTTCTACAGACTCTGATACCCAACCTTTTGTTGCTTTGCTTTTTTTCTATGTACTGACTTCAAATCTTTCTGCAGAATCTAGGCTCATTTGAATAAAAATAATTCTCATTTTACAAAGTGATTGACACCCTTAATAACTTTGTATCCTCATCGTCCACAATCTGTGCACTCGATAGATGACCACAAATATGTCTTCATTAATTCACATACAGTATAAGTCCAAATTTAAAAACATCACCTTGCAGGTAAATCTTGACCCACTGTAGAATATTTGACCTGATTTTAGCCTTCTAAGCCTCATTGGTATTTCAATGACAGTAGCTCATTCATAATGTATAATGGCCACATTTGCTCATTATTATTGTGATCTAGGAGAGAATAATATTATTTTCACATAAAAGGAAACAAATCTTGCTACCTTTAATTTTTAATCAGAGAAGGAATCCCTTCAGGGCAATAAAAAACACGATTTTGATTATGTGTTGCAGTGTTGTTTCTAGTACAGAAGGAAAAGACTGAGCTGGGGTCCTTCTCAAACAGTATGAAAAAATCAGTTAAGATATTCAAGCCAGAAGCAACAAGAGCAAGTCAAAATAAAATTAGTAGAATGTAATGGGAAGAGAGAGATACGCCCCTGGAAAACAATAAGCCAAAAGTGAATCCTATTACAAGTTACTCCTTATGAACACTGGTTAAAAGTATTTCTTCTTATCAGGGGTGAAAACTTTCCATTTTCTGGCAGTTCTGAAAAAGAATGTAAATGTAATTGGTTTCCTGGTCCAGGTATGTTAGTGTTGCTGGTGAATAGATGTTTACATTAAATCCTGCTAACCTAACAACTTCACCTGGGAGTTTTCTCATTAGAACGATGAAGAAAGTGGGTCATTATATTGAGCACTCAGAAATAGTCTCAAATCACAAATGTCCAAATTAGCAAAAACAAACAAATGATCTAACTTGTTTGGCATCACTGATGCTTAAATATACAATTACCATGTGCCTGCATCAAAGGAACTTTAAATGAAAATTTTGTCACTTGGAAACAAATCTATGAAAAATGAATGAAAATACTGCCTAGACATGTATATAAAGATAGAATTGGCAGTAAATTTAAAAGATTATAGAATCTTTTCTCTAATACACTTAAAAATTCTTACCTAACAGTCATCAAGTATTTCCTGGACTATTCGAAAAAAAGGATGATCCAAATTGCTAGTATTGTGGAGTATAATATGTCATAATAAATATTTCTTGAATAGGCAACTTGTAAAACATACTAAACAAGCGATTTCTGCATATTTTACCTTATTCATTTTTCTTTTTGCTTCTGGGGGTCAAACTCAGGACCTCTCCCATGGTAAGAAAACATTTTAGCACACAGCCACATTCCCCTGTTAATAATTTTTTGACTTTTGATAAATAGACTATGCTTTTAAAATATATTTGGTGAAATGCATTTTTCTAATATTTTCCAAACTGTCCAAACATACCTTTGTAAAACAAAATAAAATTTCATAGTATCAAATTGCTATATAATTTCAAACATCTTATCCCTAATTTCAGTATTCCAATTTAGTTTGGAACACAAATATAATTTTGAAGGCCAGAAATGTTCCATAAGCTATGTTTTGATTATTATCAAGTAGATATCATTATATGGAAACCACAAGTTTTAATATACAATTGTATATATATTGTTACATTCTGGATTTTTTCTGTTTGGTTAGTTCTGTTGTGGTTTGTCTTTTGGTAAGGTAATGGCATGAGACATTTATTTTGTAAGACCTTCCGATGGCTGTGTGTTCATCTTTTTAAGAGACTCTATTTGGATTTCCTGAATAAAACTGATGGCGCCTTCGGCGTGTTTGAGAGAGAAATGGAGTGATGTCAGAGATGTTGAGGTGTACACTACGATTATGTTTATTTGGGGAATTGGTACATGTGCATAACACATCTCATTTCTTTTTTTCCCCTTTCCCTTGACCCCCCTTTCTGGGCAGCATCAGACTCATTTAATTCTCTTCTAAGTCCTTATAAAATTAATTATCTTACACACAGATTAACAAAGACATTAATAGACAAAAAGACATATAAAACACATAAGACAATTATACTAAATCAAGGTACCTTTTAGATACATTGTCCATGCTCGATTACGGTAATATTTTTTCTCTCTCTTTTTTCCTGTTATTTGTCTTTTATATTGCAATTTATTTGTACATTGAGTTTCTCATATAAGAGAAACCATGTGCTATTTAAGCTTGTGCGTTTGATTTACTTGACTTAACGTTGTGGTCTCAAGGTGTAAGCATTTCCCTACAAATTATTCAAATGTATCCTTCTTTATGGCAGGGTGGTGCTCCATTGAGTGTAAATACCATGATTTCTTTATCCATTCATCTGTTGATGAACATATAGGTTGCTTTTTTCTCAATAGATCATCTCTCCTTAGATGACCATGTTTAATGTCCCTTTAAATTTGCTATCTACAGTTGAACACTACACTGATAGTAAATATTTGCTGCAAAGACAATATCTAATAAATATCTATATAATAAATTATTCAATATGGATGAATAAAAACTTCCATTCAAGATTTTAAATGGATTTCATTGACTGATATCATCATGGGTGCTGTGGTTTGTGCCTAAATGTCCCCCAAAGCCTCAGGTGGTCACAGGTGGGGCTTTTTCAGAGGTGGCTGAATCTAGAGTGTGTGATACTGAGATTAAGGGCATGTGGTTACTAAATCAATCCACTGATTGATTTGGCACCGCCCTAATCCTGGCACCCTGGATAAGATATAAGCAGCAGAAAGAAGCTGCTTAGGTCTCTTGCCTACCTTGCTGCCTTCTGCCTGTCTGCCATGTCACCCTGCCTTGGAGCCAGCTGATTATGAACTGAAACCTCTACGAACTGTAAACTAAATAAACCTTTCCTCTTCAACTTTGGATGTCAGGTATTTTGTCTCAGCAATGAAAGGAAAGTAACTAAGGCAATGGGTTTTGAAATATATTGGACAATGAGTAAGCAATTCAATTGTGTAAAGTCACAGGTCACAGGGAAAGAGCCCCTCAAGGATGCCTTATCATGGTGGCTTGCAAATTATGAAGGCACAGTACACATCAATTGAACTAATGGTTTCTTCCTCATCTTGGCCTAAAAGGCAGAGACCCCAGTATATCACAAAATGGACAATTACTTATCCTTTCCTCAGTTTTTCACTTCTATTTTCTTTTTCTTATTAATAAAACTGCACTGTAAATTTACAGTTTAATCTTGTATGACAAAGATGTTATTAGTAACCATAGACTATTCTCAAATTTAACATCAATATCTGTAATATTTCTACTTTAAGTACCATGCTAGTAGAGTCTAATTCTAAAAACTGAAAATATGATTCACACAAATATAAACTGACCTGCAGCAAAGTTTTACTGAATTAATTAATAATAAACCCTACCAGATGGTAAGTTAGGTTCATAAGCAAAATGTGTGTGTGTGTGTGTGTGTGTGTGACAGAATTTATCTTTAATCAGAGGATGCTAAAGTGAATTTACAAATGGGAATATATCTAGTTAATCATTAATGTTCTATATGTTAAAAAAAACTGTAATCTTTATGACTAGCATTTCTGCAGAGAATAATCTATGAGTGAACCTGTAATTTAACAGTGTCTAGGGTCTAAGTGATGAGGATGTAACTAGATCAATGAGGATGTAGGATTCTGGAGTTTTAGTCTCTTCCTTGTTATCTAAGTTTTCTCAAACCTGAAGTCATGAAGTTTTCTTTCCTTTTCTTTCCTTTTTAAATTGCTCTACATGGATGATCATTTCATTTTGCTACTTTCGTCTGGTCCTATAATTATCTAACATTAAAGCAACTCGTAGGGCTAGAACAAGTCATGATGATCATGGTTAGCAGATTCATTAGATTTTCTCTCTCTCTCTCTTTTTCTCTCTCTCTCTTTCTTTCTTTCTTTTTGGTTTTTTTGAGACAAGGTCACACACACTATGTAGCTCAGGCTGGCTTTGAACTCGCCATGTACCTCAGGCTGGCCTCAAACTGGCAGCTATTCTCCTGCCTCAGCCTCCCAAGTGTTGTGGTTACAGCCCTGTACCACCACACCCGGGAGTATGTTTATACTTTGTTTAAAATAATTCAGGCTTTATTAAGCTACATTTGATAAATTAAAAATTTAAATATTTAAAGTATACAACTTGGTGCATTGATAAATGTATACATCTTAAAACAATCACGACACACAGTCAGGCTGATTATCATTTCCATCACCCAGCACAGCTACCATTTAAATATTTCATATATAAAAGCAAAATGATGTTATTGTATAATTTTCATATTAAGTGAATTTTAATTTCATGGTTTTGATATTGGCATTATCCTAGCTATAGAAATTAGATAAGGGAGAATTACCACTTTTGTAGTTTCTTAAAGAGGTTTGTTGAAGATTATATTACCTTTTTGTTTATTTGTTTGAGGTTTCAGGAAAATATGCCTATAAATTATGTAAGTCTTATGTCTTGCTTCTCATGAGGCATGAAAAGGAATCAAATCCATGTAATGTTTAGTTCTCAAATAACTGTTAGTCTTTAGGTAGTTTGAGTATTTTTTCAATTATAAGACTCTAGAAATTCTTCCGTGTTTCACTTATTTTTGCATGTGGCAATTTAGAGCACTTGTTGTCAATATGAGTGTTTGTGTCAGAGTTGCTATCGCTGGGTTGTGATATTTTTCTCTTTCTCCATTTTTAAAACTGTTTTATCTTCCTACAGTTGATCTTTCATAGTATTTTTTTAAATTTGCAGAGTTTTAAATTTTTTGCTATTTCTTTTGAATATATTTGATTAATTTCACCTCTTTAAATATCGTATCCATCATTTACTTTTTTAAGGTTTATTTTGATTTCTTTGCCATAATCTTTTATTTTTGAAAATTTTTTTCTTGTGTTTTGAGACACCCACTTAGATTTAAATATCATTTGAATTTTGATGAATAAACTAGTTTTCACAAGTTTTGATCATTCTTATTAAAACTCATTTTTTGCTTTAAATGTTGTATGATTTCAATTATGTAACTCCTTAACACACAAACTTTGTGGAATTATTTAAAGATAATTTTAATTTCTATATCACTGTTTTTTAATGTTTTACTCTGACTTCGAAATCATTCTACCGTGACTTTCAAATTCATCAACCCAATGGCATATTCAGTATGAAATAAATTGATTGTAAATGTTACGCCTATTATGGTAAAACACACTGGTTTCATGTGGATGAAAAGGATTAATTTTGAATTTCGGATTGTTATTTGGAATTATATAAACATTATACACAATATCACTATTTTCCCCTCTACCAGCATTTCTACTGGGTAAGAATTAGTCCAGTCTGTCAAAGAGATAATGACAAAAAAAGGTTAGATTTGTTAAGCTTACCATGAGGAGGGTGGCGCAGACAGGTGCCCTCACTAATGGCTCGTTAGTTTTGCTTTTGATTAGACAAACTTAAGGTCAAGCTCTGGCAACACTGGAATCTTGTTTGTGGTCGAAAGTGACAGAACAGAATGTACATTCCCTGCAATGAGTTAGAGCCCCCCAAGATGTGAAGTGCAGAGTCTGTTTCCCCTTCCAAACCCTTAAACTTAGAAAAGTCTTCTGAGGATAAAGGAAAAATGAAGGAAGAAAAACAAAATCCAGAATGTTCGTTCCTAACAAATTAGATGAAGATTATTTAACTGCACTTGAACATTTTTTTTTTATTTTAAACCAAGAGCATGTATTGGTACATTCTACATACATTGGTCACATTCATTACATTTATTCTGTACCTATACATGGTGCATCTTGGTTCTCCCCCTCTCCCTCGCCCCTCCCCTCTCCTCCCTCCCTATTTA
>QZML01000746.1:2304269-2328811 GCA_016801275.1 Hystrix brachyura
ATTGTTTGTGTATAGGAATGCTATTGATTTTTGGGTGTTGACTTTGTATCCAGCCACACAACTGAATTTATTTATTAAATTCAGTAGTTTTTTGGTGGAGTTTTTTGGGTCTTCTATGTAGAGTCATCCGCAAATAACGATAGTTTAACTTCTTCCTTAGGGTTATGTCTCTCACCATGTACTAAACTCAAATCAAAGTGGATCAAAGATCTAAGCATTAAAACAGAAACATTAAATTTACTGGAGAATAGAATAGGAAGAACCCTCGAAGACATAGGGGTAGGAAAAAAATTTATGAACTTGAACATTTTGTAATGGACATTCCTTTTCTATTTACAAGTACATACTACAAAATTTTTCAGAGGGAAATATGATTGTTGACGCTCAGAGCACCTTGTTAATATCTGTGAATTTTGCATTGTATCTTTTACATTCTTTCTATGTATCTGCATAAATGCATAACCACCGTGGCTTCTGGGCAGATTTAACATTTTTTTTTTAACATGAACATGTATTCCTGAGACAGGAAACTGGATTGGAAAACAAGCACATGAGAAGATGCTTAGTACACAATATCTTCACACATACATGGATTTGGTATGTTTTAAAATGTATTAACAGCAAACGCTGGTAAAGATGTAGGCAGTTGTATCATTGATACGTTACAGTTAGATAAATTATTTTGCTTTCAGCTGACAGAACATTCTGTACCAAAACAAGCTCCAGCTGGGAACCAGAAACGTTCTGGGCATGTTTAAAAAGAGGCCCTACGGCCTCCGAAAATGAGATAAACTAGCATTTTACCCAGAAAAATCAAAATGTCGTCTCACAAAGAATGTTGTCGATGAACTTTTCCAGAATATTTATCCATAATTTACGTGAATAATATAAATATTTTTCTGTATGTTATACAAACGATGATATATCCATACAGTGGAATAATGCTAAGTAATAATCCCCCCAAAACACCTGCACACATTTCAACAGAATTGTGCCAAGTGAAAAAAGCCAATCTCAATAGCATACAGTGTATGATTCCATTTGCATTCTTCGAATGACAAAATTATACAAATGTTAAATACATTTAATGGTTGACATTTAATTAAAAATATAAGTACATTAATTTATTCAAGTTAGCTTTGTATAAAGAGGAATTATTGTGATTTTTCTGTAGGCGATCAATATTGTGCTAAGTTACTTTAGTTAGATCAAACATTGTGCTCATGGACAGGTAGGGTTAAATCTTTCTGAAGTTTGTTCTGCTCTTGCCATTTCTTCCTCTTAGTAAGGTAAACCTACAAAATTTCCAACTGAAAGCCTGCTGTATTTAGCAGGGTCTTTCCTCATTGGCTTGCTCTACCTCCTGGATATTTTTTTTTACCACATACGATGATCCTGTCAAGAAAGCTGCTCAGTCTCTCAGTTACTCAGTTTTGGCTCAGGAATCTGTAAATGTCCGATGGGACAACTCTGAGCAGAATTTGAGGACTGAGTCTGTGGATGCCAGACTCACAGGTCCTCACTCCCTAGATGAACTGGAAGTTCACACGACCTCTTTCTAAAACATGCCTGGGATGCTTCTTGTTTCCAGTTGGAAACAAGTATTCTGTTATAGCTGTAAATAAAAGTCCTCTTTTTTTTTTTAACATAATGAGCTGTATAGGTGAAAGGTAGAAAGTGCTACAAGATCCTAGAAGCAGGACACTGGGAACGTTACTATCAGATTCCTGTCCCCTGTGAATAGCACACTCTATATCCTCTGCATCATTACATTTAGAATATATTTTGCAACTTCTCCTTAAAATTTACATAAACTTTCTTCTGCTTTTCATCAAAATGACTTTTTTCACAAGTGTCTTTCAAGTCACTCTGTATCTATACAACAATGCTTTTTATCTCTTATTTAATCTATATAATACATTATATTTATTTCAAATATTACATTTTAACAGCCAGGACTCCTAAATAACTACTTTTCAATTCAATTGCTTAACTTTAATAAATATTTTCTTACACAAATAATGTTTAAACTACTTCAACATTTTTGTATTATTCTGTCCTATTTTTAAGGCATAAAATATTCCATGTTTTTGTCTACTACAACACATTTTATACTTTCATGTCACCATATAACCAGAAAGAACTACCTTTCATGATAATTACAACTACCCCCGACTTGTAGTATCATCTCGCTGATGTTGATTTACAATAACATCTAGGTCCACTAGGTTACCACAACAGTTTAAAATAAATAATCATTACAAATGTGTTACACAGGAAACACGATTCAGTTATAAATTTTTAGTAGCAATATTTTAATATACAAGTAATTTAGTAGCAATATTTTAATATACAAGAATCTATACCATAACTAAAAGAGTAAAGAGTTATATAATTATATCATGGCAGTAATTCTGTATAATTTTGAAAGAGAGTTTCTTAAAAATAAATGTCTATCTCAAATTGATTCTTGGTCAAAAATTGAAGAAAATTTCCTGCTTCAAGTATTCAATTAATACACTATATTCAATCAATAAATCTCAGGAATTCCAAATGACAGAGCCATTCAGAAGAGTACCTTTAAGGTGTACCAAACCTTTTAGTTCTTAACATCAGAAGCATCAAATAATAATTAAATCTCATGAACATAGCTCTCTTGACATCTGCTGGTGTTGCAGTGAATAGCACCATCTTTCTACCCGCTAGTGTCGGGAGTCTATGGGTACCCCCCTAACAACTGCAGCTTTTTGCCCTTGTTAGCTGTTGGACCTCTTTATGTTACATCAATACATACAATCTCATAACATTAGATGCAATCTCTATGTGACTAGCAGACTCCCCAGGTAGGGTGGAAATATGCTACACTAATTCTGCTTCAATTCCCTGGTGAGGAAATCAGTATCCCCAAAAAACATGATGAGCAACACTACCAGCCTCCAAGACAGAGTTGTCAGAGGGTTTCCAAGAACGAGAAAGACCTTTACGCTCAGAAATGACACCAGAAAATTTCTAGAAGACCTGAATGAACCACGTCATGGATTACCTGAGAAACACATTAAAGTAACATTAGGGGTGCAAGAAATTTACCAGGGAACTTTTCACTGTGATTAAAATGTGGCATGTCTTACATGGCATGTCATTATTTTCTATATTGAAAGACTCCATTGATGATGTTGAGTTGTTTTCCTAATATTGATAAAGTTGTTTGATTTAGCAAAATACAAAATTCAGGATATTGAGTTAAATTAGAATTTCATATAAACAAACAAGAATTTTTAGCATGTTACTTTGCTGATCATGAATGAGTACTAGTAGGTACAAAACCAAAATCCTGATAGAGTGAAGAACAGATTTCATTTCCAAGTGTAATCAGGAATGGGTTCTATCTTGGAGTCACTACACTCTGTGTATAGTAGAAAACATGTGCGTATTTCAAATACATCAAGGTAGAAATACTGTAAGTTTAAAAATGCATATATAGGACTGGGGAGTTAGCTCAATTTGTGGAGTGTTTGCCTAGCAACCGCAAGGCCCTGAGTTTGCTTCCCAGCACACACACCCCAAAAAATGCGTACATAGCATTGACTATGCAATACACAGCAATGCTTATACCTCAAAGAAACAAACCAACCCTATTTTGTCTCTAGCATTTAAATTGTTTCTAATTTTATTCTTTCAATAATTATATAAAAATGAAAATTCTGAGTCAGCAACTATATCTCAATAACTTGCAATAAAAAATGTTTTTGAAAAGGCTGAAACATTGACAGGTGCCTGTGATTTAACATGATAATTTGCCTAGAGATTCTCAAGCATTTCATTTTATATTCCAAAGCAAAGTGCTATCAGAACAGTTTTTGATATCATTTGAAATTAAGTTTCTAACTTTAGTTTTGAATCCTGAAAGAGCCTTGTTGGTCTCAATGCACAAGAAGTGCTAATTAGACATATTGAGAGGAGAGAACCTTTGCCCCTGCTTCACTGTGGATAACTCAGAACCATTTTACAGAGAGCTGCAGGGATTTCTTTCCAAATTCATGGAGTTAGTTGGCATAATGTTAAAAATGAAAGGAATACCAAAAACCAATGCTATAAATGGCATCTATATCGTACAGGCTGGACTCGTAATACCAAGGCACACATAATCCTGCTCTACGCGTTTGTTTTCACCTTTAGTATTTGGATGCATGAGGACAACATATAAAATATCTTGATGGTATTTCAGATCACTGTATACCCTTCAGATTCTCACCATCAAATTCAATGTGTTAAATGTGTTCATTTAGCCTAACGTCTTAATGAGACATACCCATTGTCCGTGGTTTCACGTATCTATTGTATCTACCCCATTTTTCTATGTATATTTGAAGCCACATATGTTTACTTATCTTTCAATTGAGAAATGAGAATGTTTTTCTTGATATATGAAACTAACAGTATATTTTGGTGAGATTATAAATACATACTTGTTCTTTGACTACAAAATTCCATGACCGTATTTGAATTCATAGCACAGCATTCTTCAATATATACATCAGAATATGTATATACTAAATACAAATATTTAACATACAGTTCGAATGCTATAAATATTAAATTCTTACTTGGAGTGTTTTAAAGTGGTCCAGAATTATTGTTTAACTATTTAAAATTCAAAGCTTCTTCCTGTGACTGTGTTAATCAGCTATCTGATACTAAATGAAACCTGATGTAACCGACTTGAGAAAGGAAGATGTATATTGGTTGGTGGTTTTGCAGGTTTAAGTCCATAGTTAGTTGACCCTGTTGCTTCTGGGCCTGTGATTTAGAGAGAAGTACATCATGTCTGGAGAGTAGGATAGAGGAAGCCTACTTTCCTCATGGTGACTGGGAAACAAAAACAGACAGAAGGAATCAGAGTCTCAGAATTCCCTTCAAGAGCGTCCTCCTGATGACTTCAGTCCACTGGGACTCAGCTCCTCATGGTTCCCCTGCTTCCCAACAGTGGAACAAGGCCAGGATCAAGCCTTCGACCCCCGGTCCTTTGGTACAAATGATGTCTTTGACCATCTATTACTGCCAGTTTATGTGAAGCTATAAGCATGATCTTACATAGAATTTACACGTATCTCACTCCAACTTCATTAGTTCTTTACAGTTCTTTATTGTTTTATAAAAATTTTGAAAAATTAAATTATTACTTGTCAATAACATGCAGGATTAATTTTGATACTCTGAGGAATGGGAAGCTTGCTTTTAAGTGAATAAAAGTTGAATGCCTGAAAAAAGAAAAGTTTTCTCATTCTATTTTAAAAGATAAATAAAAATAATTTCTTGTTTTTATTTGCATAATTGTATTTGATGTAGGCTAAATATTTAACATAAACTTTGTGATGATGTACAAAATGATGAAATAAATTCTGCTACCCTGGCATCTCTTGTGGAATTCCAAAATATCTATAAGCCTATGATCCAATATTTTCATATATAACTGAATTTAGTCATTCAAATAATCAGGAATAGTGATAAGAGCTAAACTACATAAATTATCAGCGCTGAGAGGATCTAATAGTATTATATGGAAAGACCAAGATCAGGGAGTTATGTAGCGCATAACAGATATTCCTGTGCTTCATGACAAGCAAGATGTGAGTCTTTTCTTTCAAAAGACAAAGATGTATACATGAAACTACTTTTATTTAATGCAGAGTGGAAAAGAAAAAAAAAAAAAGAAAGCACTACGATCAGTCTCATGAGGAATTTTCTTGCAGACATACCCTGGAAGACAGTGAAATTTCTTGGGTCCAGAATAGTCAAGGGAGGAAATAATTGCGCCCCATTCGCGCAGAGCTGCATCAGCTATGAGTACTGACATACTGATTCGGTGCAGAAACACGTGGACAGCGAACTAGATTTGGAGGATAAAAGTATTGGTGACATTTTGTTGAATGCAGAAAAAAATAAAATAGGAAAATCCAAAAAGGACAAGGTGAAAACTATTCCATTAACCAATTCTGCCCAGAGGTTCATCCAAACCTCCATGGTCACGGAATCATACAGAATATGGTCTATTGGTTTTCTTGTACTCTGGGTGCTGGTTTGTTCCAGGTTAGAAAATTTATATAGTTCATTCTAATGTGCCATCATTAACTCTTATCTCAAACTCTTGGTTGTCTTTACAGAATTTCTAAGCCCAAAAGCCCTTTTTGTCATTACTGATAAATATCTGAATTCTATTCAGCAGGAGCACAGTGGTTCTTGAGGCAATTAAAACAGAAGCACTGACAATATTTTTTTGTCAAGGCCACTCAAATATTATATCCAAGACCATGTCCAAGCTGTGAGTTGCTGTGGCCTTTGTTATTTCTCTGAGTTCTCCCCAAGGCCTTATTTTTATGTCTGATGTTGCCATCTGTACAAAGGGAGCTGTGTGCTGTGACACTATCGCTCTTTTTTAAAATTTTTCTTCAATCTGTTGCTCTGCGCATTGGATCCAATGGTCTCAATAGAGGCTGGCTGAATACAGCTCAAAATTCCTCAGGAGGAAAGGCCATAGCAGTTTTGATGAATGATTGTGTTTAAGGGGAAAATCTTCATGATAGTCACTGTCAATGCTGGTATTTGGAAACATTTAAGGGACTCCTGAAGCCCAACCCCCACTACACCAGTCCTATAAGGTGCAGATCAGTTAAATTGCCTTTGAATATGTCTATGATTTCAATGTGAAGCAGGTTAATAAAGAATCATTGAAAAGCACCAGGTAGGTTATTCTTTTGTACCCATTCTTCTATACATTCAGAAATATGTACTGTATGTCTGCAAAGCACTGGGGACTGAAATAACACTATGGATCTTAAAAGCAGCAAAACTTCAAAAGTGTCTGTCTTTGTCAACCTTTTAGTCGTGTTGTAGAAAAACACATTCAGCAAATAAGTAAACTACAGCAAAATGGGAAAGACGTATACAGAACTCAGCAATAGGAAAAATAGTAGGGCGATATTAGCAAAGATTAATAAAAATGCAAAAGCAAAAATGCTTAAGTAATAGTGGAAGATATATATGTGTGTGTGTGTCTATACACATATATGCAGAGATAAGCACACGTATAGGTTTATATGCTACATATAATCTGCATATACCTTTTCGTCTGTTATGTCTGTGTCTTTCCTTCTTGCCAAACAGTCTAGAGGGAAGGCACACCCTTTCCTGGCACCAGGCACCAGGCACACACTTTCCTGGACCAAGCCGCTTCATGTTGCTGCTCCACCTCTCTAGGGCTCACCACATCCACATTTTCCCAAGAAATATGATTTGCGTGCTAATTCCAAGCTGCAGAAGAGAAGGTACTCAGCTATTCTCTTCATAGCCAGCACTCACAGGTCACAAACAGCCTTATCTCAGAGCCACACCTAGGCACACGTTTCGAAAGTGTTGTTGGTTTTCCTTTCTCTGTTTTATTTGAGAGGACGCTAGAAGAAGGCTGCAGGAAATGGCGGTCCCTAGTCTGCCATATATTCCTGAGGGCTGCCTCATATATTGGTGGAAGTTCTCCCTAAGGAGGTGTTCATGAATAGATTAAAATAATTAGAATCACAAACTTCGTGAGGTAGGACACTGAAAACCAGGGTCCTAACACTGAATCAAGCTTGTGTGTTAAGAGCCAGGTAACTAAGGTGTGAGACTACACGAATAGATGGTGTAAAATGAAATGCAAAGTAAAATAGGGGCCAAATCATGCACATTTGCATTTGCCAAGTGATGCTTCCAGAGTTTTATTCAAAATTTAATAGAAAATAATGTGAATAGGGAGGGGTGCCTTGATCCGACTTACATTTTCAAGAGCTCAGTTGTTCTTTTGAGGATTTTGCAATGGCGAGGAACAAGGGAAGAATAAACACAGAAAGCTCCTACAATATGAAAAGCAATAACTGACACGTGTTTGTACTCAGGTTGCAGCAGAGAATTTGTCAATAAATGAAGATAGTTCAGATAGACTTGTGGGAGCAGATTGTCTGGCCTGGGTGCTGGTCATGATGTAGGTGTGAATAAAACTGGAATGAAGACAGGTCAGTCTCTGGATCAAGCCACTTGATAGAAGTACTGTTTACTGAAAGACTGAGTGAAAATCTGATTTGGAAGGAAATAGCAAGGCTTATGTTAGAAAATGAAACTCTAAGTTTTGTTTTTGATATTTCCTTAAATTCAAGTGTCATATGGGGCACTGGATATAAAATACTATATTTTCAAAGAAAAGCCTAAGGTCTGAGTAGAAAGTAAGGTTGAATAATAATTCCAGGTTAATTAATGTCTTGGAAATGTAAAGTCTTCTGAGAGGGCAAGAGGGAAGAAGACCCAGAGAGTTAATTGAGTTGTGCAGAACAAAACCCCTCAAAGAGAGAGAGAGAGAGAGACGAGGCGGAGCCGCCAGCAGGGAGGTGGGCAAGAACGCGTCACGTGGAAATAACGCTGGTGACTTCACCTGCACGTTCTTTCTTGTCTTACTTACTCTGATAAACTAATGGTTTGGTTTTGTTTTTAAAGTTTTAAATAATAATAAAGAATTGCACTTTTACTAAATATGTTTATAAATAAATTTTGATGAATTTAGACATTTGCAAACACCTGCGTAACCATCACCAGAGAAATGTAGTAGTTATAAAAATCATTCCTTAGATTTCATGCTTTTTCATTTTGGAGAAGTGTGTGTGTGTGTGTGTGTGTGTGAAAAACACTTAAATCGAGCCAGGCATGGTGGTGCACATCTGTAGTCCCAGCCACATAAGAGGCAGAGGTAGGATGTAGGCTTGAGCCCACGAGTTTAGGACCAGCCTGGGCAATACAGAGAGACCTCATTTTAAAACAAAACAAAACACAACAAAAAGCACTTATCCTGAGCTCCGCCTATTTAAAATTTAAAGTGCATAATATATTGTTAATTATAGTTACTATGTTGTAAAACAGATCTCTAGAATATAGTTATACAACTCGTATAACTATAACAATTTTCCATTCCCTTCCCCATTATCTGTCTTCTCTGCTTCTATGAGTGTTACTGTTATAAAAACCTCATATCGCTGGAATCATGAAGTATTTATCTTTCACATCTTACCATAATATTCCCTGGGTTCATCCACATTCATACAAGAGAAGGCATTTCCTTTCTTAAGGCTGAACAGTATTCCACTGAGCATTATGCACAATAACCAAGAGAGGAAATCAACTCTCGTTCATTGACAGATGAAAGCATAAAGAACATGTGGTGTATACTTACTGGTTATTTTTGAACACAGAATCTGAGATTCATGAGAATTGAGGTTCTTGTTTGGAATAATCGGAGCCTTACCAACTGTTTGATGCAAATTTTAAACAAAGAAGGAAGAAAATACAAAGGTTTTGTATACAATTTATATTTTGTAGAACATGTGACATATACTGTTTTAATCATCAGAGAGATAATTATTATATAATTATTTCACCTAAAATTTGAGGCTTGTACATGACAAAAACTACTAAAGTACACAGCTAATTAGTGACAGATGAATTTGAAGAAAGATTATTTTTTACTTTAAGGCCAATAATTACCTATTACATAAAGGTCAAATAAATGTTAATTCTACAGAAACAGAACTGAAGCTATCCAATAAAGACCTACTGGAATGAGTTAGTCAAATTCATCTAGGATATAAATTGATTTTCAGAGTCACTCCCAGCCAATCAAAAGTGAACAAATTTATAATAAGTGGAGAAAGCTACCAATCAGAATGGACAAAGCACAGGAAAGTATCACTTACATACCTATAACTGTTATTAAAATTTTCTCTGAGATACAAATCTATCTGTAGCTGTAAATGTATCAGTTTCATCTGACAATATATGACAATCACACTGTACATGTGTCATTTCTATCAATAGTAATTTAGGGGTGAAATTTGGAATTTACCAGCAGAGAGTTATTAAAAGATTGATTTATTTCCCAAGTGGGTTTACTGCTAAATATGGAATCACATTTCAATCAGCAGAAGTGGGAAAGATCAATCCTAGACAATTCATTCATTAAATATTTACTTTCTATGATACTGAATAATCCTTTTATTTATGCAATTCAAGTTATGTTTTGTTTTTAATATTTTTGGAAAAAAAATCAGACTTTGCAAGTTTTCATAACTGAGTTTCATTTTTGCAGCAGCATCTTGCTATATCATTAAGTGTATTTTTGGAAGTGTTTGAACAGTGTTATACTGCTAACATTCTCATTGTTGGTAGATAGCATCATCTTTCCTATTACATATTAAAAATGCAGTCATAAATAACTGGTACTCATGCTTTTTTAGTATAGAGAATCATCATAAAGTTTTTATTTTAAGTCTTAAAGACAAGCTTTTCTAGTTGTTTCTGCCTATAAAAAAAGACTTTCTGCATAATATATAAGATATTCATTGACATTATTGCCTTTCAAAAGTGGATCATTTTTCATATAATCTGTATGAGATATGCTATGTAAAGGCAATACTAGAATGTTCAGATACTCTATTTAGTCAACCAACTATCTTCTGTCTTTTTCTATAATCCCTGCTAAATTTGTATTTTGAATCAATAATCTCAAAAAGAATGTTTTCAATGAATACAACTTGGTATAGCCCCATGTGACCAATGAAATAAAAAAACTCATAAAACTGGCTCTTTGTTTTATATTTGGTACATTGTTTTGCAGGAAATGTAACAATTTCTAAAAATAACTTAGCACCTCTATTTGTACCATAACAATTATCATAATTTATGTATATTATGTCTCAATTTCCTCATGACCTCCTAGTAAAACTACAAGGTAAATAAATGAGTGAGCTGATTCTTCCTCTAAAATGTATTAGATTAAACAAATTAGACAACTTGCAGTAGTTCACACAGCTAGCTCATTTTAGCCAAGCAGGAAGCTGTACCAGGTTCTGTCTCTAATGGTCCAACCTCCTTCCAATGTACCCCATGGCTTTATTTGAAAAAAAAAAAAAAAAGTATGTTGAATCTTTCTGAGATCTATATTATTTTAAATGTACATATTCTGACTTTACAGCAGTTTATGCATGTATTTAGTATTTGGCAAACAGTGCTTCTCCCAGCTCCATAGCAGTATTAATGTTTTGAACGTTTTTTTACAAAAATACCGTAAACCTAAAACAATCTCCTTAATGGGACAAAAGTAGAGAAAAATAAAAAGAAACTTACAATGACTCTTGGTAGAGGAGCAAAATTGTATTGATTACATGTAAGCATTTTTATTTTTTCTTTAAGAATTTTTTTTGTTTTGTTTTGTTTTTTTCCCATGATGTTTGAACACAAAGCCAGCCATAAAGACACGCTTTGGTCAAGCTGGGGAGATTGGTGCTGGGAGGTAAGTTACAGGGATCACCACAGCAAGGAATAGCTGCCTACACGGTACATAAGGGCTGGTGCAAATTGCACCCATTCTCAGTTGCACGCCTAACCATGTGCTCTAGTTCTCCCCAATGCTTGCACGGTGGTGTCAATAGTCTTTTGTCACTGGAGAAGTTACTATAGCAAATGAGAATATATGTTTCTTTCTTTGACAGGACAACAAAAATATTTCTCTGGAAAAAAATCTTGATTCTCTAGCAGAATGAAGGAAATTTCCGAAAGTAAAGTTCCCCTTTAGTCTCTGTAGGGTCACTTCTTGGCTCGTTCAGGGACCTCTTGTCTCCTGAGAGACCTCGTCCCCTTCCCTGGTCTCAATGATCCAACTAAAGCAATTTCTCCAGAAATCTATGCAGTAAACTATCTATGTAGGAATAAATTAATACTACATGACAATCTTAATCTCCTTTCCTCTATTATTCTCTATTAAAACACTTGCTTAAAAAGATATACTTTATTCTTTATAGTAACACAAGTATAGCAACATGTATTGATATTGTATATATATAATATGTATGAAATTTGTAGCATTGTATCATAAATGTCAGAACTATTCTACAAATTCTATATTGTCTTGTTCACGTAATCATTTTTCAGCAAATATTATTTAATGAATAAACAACTGAATAAACAAAGTCCTATCATGTTTATTTTTGCATAAATATTTCTGGAATTCATCTGTGGTTGTTTTCCTGATTTCTACCTTCAATGTCCAAGCTAACATCATCTGATTCCTGGACTGTGCCACTCGCAGAGACCATGGATTGAGCTCAGCCCCTATTATTTAAAAAACTCCTTTATAATTTATATCTGGTCATAATTTATTTTCTCTGTGCTTTACTCTACGAGATTAGCACCTAAAACATTGACAAAGCTTTCAAGGAGCAAGATATTGTATACTCTGCCTCTCATTGAACCACAAGAGAATTCTCCTCTCTCATTCTTTCAAGGGACTTTAGAAATAATTGTATTATTATTGTTATTTTTATTGTTATTGTAGTTGCCCTCACACTAAGCACATGCCCAAAGTATCTTTATTTTTCATTTTGAGACAGAATCTCGCTAGGACACAAACTTGCCCAGGCTGGGCTCAAACCTGCAGTTATCCTGCCTCAGCCCCCCAGAGTGTTTAGGATTACAGGCGTGGACCATGACATTTGGCTTGTAATTGTATTATTTCAATATCATAGTTTATTAGACTCTCTTTTCTGTTTGCATCCAATTGTAAATTTTCTCTCAGCTAGGACTTTCTACTTCATTCTTTTACATTTTTCTCTGACTTAATTTACAGACTGAAGTATAAGCTTTATTTCCTCAAGATGGGGTGGAGAGGGACAAATGGTGCACTCCGATGGGAATCTGGATTCAAGCCCATTGCTGCAGAGCAATACAAGGCTGCCTTTCCATTTTCATAATCACTCACCACTCTCATAAACATTTCTCAGTTAATTTAGTCATTTGATTCTTCAGCAGCTTTGTTACCAGTCCCCTTCATAATGTAGTGCTCACAGAAGAATTTTTCATGAAAGGGTAAATATATCTGAAATATTAACTAATATCACGTTTAAGTATTTTTGAGTCTTTTGCCCTCATTCTCTGCCTACACTGCTCTGTAAAACAGTCTTTGGCTGTGGAAAGGGCACACTTCTCTGACCTCTCACTTATGGGGACTTCTGCTGTGGTTGGCCCTTAGGAAGACTGAGGTACAGAAGAAGAGAGAAGCCAGCATGTAGCCCCCCTTCCTCCATGCCCCAGGCCTGCATCTCCTGGTGGTAGCATCTGCTTCTTAATTCGGCTTCTGCTCAACATGCCGCTATGGTTCCAAATCCAGCCTCAGCTTTCGTCCTATCAGCCCAGTTGTCCTCAGCGCCCCCTGCTCTTTCTGCTTCGGCGGCCTCACAGAGCCCTCATGGCTTAATTTAGGCTTTCCATCACCTACGTTAAAAATTAGTTGAATTGAATTATCTTTGTTTCCAATAAATAAAGTGGGGTTGTGGGTAGCTCACTGGTAAAGATATTCCCCAGCATGTGTGAGGCTGCAGGCTCACTCCTCAACACCACAAAAATGAAAATGAAAACATTAAGTGGTTGCTATTTTTTTAACTATATCCTGTCTGGTTCACCATTAATCTAATGAAAATTGAGGGAATCTCTCCAGTAGACCTCCTTACAGGAAGTGTTGAAAGAAGTTCTTGGAAAAGAAGTAATATAAGAAAAGTCAGAAAACTTAGGTCTCCAAAAAGAAAAGAATGTATTTTGGCCACTGGAAGTAATCTTGCAGTGAACATTGGATAGCAGATATTTCCTTGAGTTCTTGATTTCATTTCTTTTGGAAAAATACTTAGAAGTAGGATTTCTGGATCTAATGGCAGTACATATTTTTAAATATTGTAAGGAAACTTCATTCTATTTTCCAGCATGGCTGTACCAATTTACATCCTCTTCAGCAGTGTACAAATGTTCCAACATTTCTAAAAATTGCCGATTTTTTTTTTATAGTAGGCACCCTGACAGGTGTGAAATGACATCTAGTAGTTTTGATCTGCATCTCCCTAATGGCTGGTGATGCAGAGCACCTTTGCTCATACCTACTGATCATTTGCATGACCTCTCTTGAGAAATGTCATCAACAGATGGCTGGATAAAGAGAACATGGTACTGTATTTACATACAATGGAATAGAATACTATTATGTTTAAAAGAAATTCTTGCTATTTATGACAACATAGATAAACCAGAGAACAAGCAGCAAGAAAAGGCCAAATACTGTACGAATCTGACTCTATGAGGTATCTTAAGTAATTGAATTCATGGCCATACAGACTAAAGTTGTGGTTGCCAGGAGTCTGGAAGCAGAAAAAAACGAGGAATTGCTGCTCAACAAGTATAAAATTTCAGTTTTAAAAGATGAATGAATTCTACTGATCTCCTGCCCAATGTAATACCTTTTGTTAGCAACATGGTGTTGTACACTGTAAAAAACAGTAAAGGATAGATTTCATTTTAAGTGTTCCTACCACTCCACTACACACACACACACACACGCACACACATATGGAAATTTTTTAAGTGAAACATATAATTAATAACTGGATTGTGGCGATATCACAGATAATATTCAAATACAAAAACAATACACAAAATATGCATACTTTTGTGTATTAGTTATATCTTAATACAGCTTTAAAAATAAAAGAAAAAATCAGAGAAAGAGTACATACTGTAAAAATAAAAAATTTTGTACTCATTGTAAACTGATTTGCAGAAAAATAAGTGAATATTATAAAAAACCTTAAGATGGAAATGGAAGTATTATCTTAAAGTTATCCACAGTACCCTTAAAGTGACACAGTGTTGTTTAAAAATGGACTTAGAGTAGTTGTAAATGTATATTGCCAACAGTTACAGAACAACTACCAATATATATTTTAAAATTATAACTGACAATATGACCAGAGGAGAGAAAACAGAACTGTGTAAAATGTTCAATTAAAACCACAGAAAAAATGTAAAATAAGGAGAAATGGTCATACACCTAAAGATATTCATATTATAAAAACTAAAAATCATGTGAAATCAAGATTTAAACATACTAATTAAAAGATCATTACTATGAATATAAAACGAGACCCAGCTCTATCTTTTCCTCAGATATGTGATACAAAGGAAGAGCGAGATTAAAAGTGGTAGAGAATCTACACCATACCACCCGTAATCAAATAAAAACAATTTTAAAAGCTGTGGTAGCTAAATTAACTTCAAGCCAACTTCAGAACAAGGAAAATTAACAAGAGTGAACAAGAGTATTGCATAGTGATGACAGAGTCAATGCTCCGAGGAGACATAATGAGCCCGAATGTGTATTTATATATATATATAAATTAATGAGACAAGAACTGACAGAACTTTAAGAAGAAATCAACACGTTCTCTAGTATACATGGATGTTTAAAACCACTGTCAGCAAGTGAAATATTCAGCAGATAGAAAATCAGTAGGGACATTTTTGAACTGAACAGCTCCATCAATCAATTGGATGATTGTTATTTACGGTGTATTTCATCCCACAGCAGAATTACTTATTCTTCTAATGCTTACATGGAACATTCAACCAGATAAACCATATTCTGGGATATAAAACACAAATAAACACATTTTAAAAAATACAAAATATACAAAGTATGCACTTTGGCTACAAAAGAATTAAAGTATAAACCAATAACAAAAATCTAGCTGGAAATCCCAAAATATCTCTGTATTATACAACAAACTCCTAAATAATGATGGGTCAATGAAATCTCAGTATGGATTTTAAAATACTTTGAGTAAAATGTTGATAAAATTATAGGTTTTCAATATGTGTGCAATGCAGCATATGTCGTAGTTACAAAAAAAACTTAGAAAGGAAGATAAAGAAGTCAATTATCACTCTTCTTCCATAGAAAATGATAGAAATAAGAGCACAGTGTAAGTAGAAAGAGAGCAGAAGAAAACAAGTGATAAAAATTAGAGAAGAAAACAATCAAATTGCAAATGATAAATGAATAAAGAAAATCAACAAAACCAAAAGCGGGTTTTTGACAAACACACCCACACTTGCTGAACTGCTAGCTCTCCTAGCCAAGCAAAAGAGATAAGACATAAAATATTAATTTAAGAAATGAAAGAAAGGTCATCATTTTTTATCCTATAAAAAAGATAATGTTAAGGTAACTGTGCACTCACAAATTTGATAACTTGTATAATAGGACCTATTCTTTCAAAGACACACACTTCCAAAACACTCACAGAAGAAACAAATACAAAATCTGAGTAAATCTGTATCTATTAAAATGAGTGAACAAAGAATTAATACATTTGGGGATAAAAAAGAGAGAGAAAGAACCAGGCACAGAAAGTTTCATTAAAGAATTCTACCAAACATTAAAGAAAAATATAAGACAGGAATTGTTTATAATCTATTAAAAATAAAATAGAAGGAATACTTACAAACTCACTCTATACAACAACTACAACTCCTAGACCAGATAAAAACAGAAATAAAGGAAATCTACAGTTCAATATGTCTTATGAACATAACTGCAAAAATACTCAACAAAATGAGGACATTGAATCCAACGACATATTAAAGTAATTATATCCACCACCCATTAAGACTTATTCCTGTTAAACAAGTCTAGCTTGGCATCTGAAAGTCTGTTAGCAGAATCCATAACATCAATAGGCTAAAAAATAAAAACCACATCATAAGATTACTAAATGCAGAAAAAAAAGAATTTCACAAAATCTAATACCCATTTACGATTACAAAGAAACAACTTTCAGCAAACAAAGAATAGAGGGTAATTTTTATCCTGAAATAGAACTTTTGCAAAAGGTTACAAATCATATTATCATTAGTTTTGCAACACTAGGTAATTTCCTTTTGAGGATGAGGCAAGAATGTCTCTCTCACCACTTACTCAGTCTCCTGAAATGAGTCCTAAGTAAGGTAGAGAGACAAAAATGTAATAAAAGTTACAGAGAAAGGAAAGAAATAAATCGAATTAGTTCACAGATGACATGTTTTATACAGACAATAATAAAATATTGAGAAAAATTAATAAGCCTCTATCATGAGGTCATAATATGCAAGGTCTATATCAAAAGTTAACTATGCTTTAAATACCTGCAATGAGCAATTAGAATTTGAAACTAAGCACACACTACCATATGTAATTGCACCAAAAAAATTAAACATTCTTGTGTGAGACTGACAAAAAAGCATATAGGTTCTATACAGAAAATAAAAATCAAACTTGTGATGAAATAAATAAAAAATAATCTAGCCAAATGGAAATACTCCATATTTTTTGATAGAAATAGTTAATACTACAAAGATTCCAATCTAGTCAATTTGACCTATAGATTCAATTTTCCCTAGTAAAAATCCCTGTGAGTTATTTTTGGAGTCAAAGAATTGATCCTCTAAGTTATATGAAAGCTAAAAGATCCAGAATAACCAACACAGTACTGAAGAAGCAAACAGGACCAAGAAGTTTACAGTATCCTAATTCAAGACTTAATAGGTCAATGAAACAGAGTACAGCACCCAGAGAGAACCACGCAAATATAGACAATTGAATTTTGACTAATGAGGACACTTATTTCTGCAAGTGTTTAAATTTCTAAGAAGAGCAATATGGAATAATTTACTAGAATAAATATTTGACCATCTGCCCACCTGTCGCCAAATGTAAAACTATAAAATAATGTTGAATATAATACCTGACCGCCATGCATTTCAGCTAGGGATAAATGATGATCAAAAATTTCATAGAGTAAGAAATTAGGACTCTGAATATAGCTTAGTGATGGAGTGTTTGTCTAGCATCTTGCACAGGAGTGTCTTGAGTTTTATCCCTAGTACTATGAATAAAAAATTAAGATATAGAGTTCCAAGAATAATCATTGTTTCAAGAAGACATCATACCATGTACAGCTACAAATTACCTATGATGAATATTATAATTGTGTATATCTAAAATGTACCACTACAATAAAATTTTTTTAAAAGTTACACAGTGAAAACTGGAAACATAGTTTGAACTCAATTATAATTGAAAAGTAATTACACAAATTTATTTTACATAGTAAATCCATGCCTATAGAAGATTGTATATTCTTAAATGTTTAAACTAACCAAGCAAAAAGGCTGAAAAATGAGATAAACAGCATTTCTAAAAGACAATAAACAGCAAATTACATCCATAAGCTACAAAAAGAAGGAAATAATAAAAGTAACACCAAAAATCAATAAAAATAAGCATAATATAGATCAAGAAGATGAACAAAAACAAATACTGGATCTTTGGAAGACTAATAAATGTGATAAATTTTTGTTGCTAAAATAAATTGATAGAAAAAGTAAAGAGTACAAATAATATTAAAAATGAATAAGAAACTGCAGTAAAGATCTTGTAGATATTAAGTTATTGAAAAAATATATTAGGAACAAATATATAAATAGATTTGAAAACTAAAAAGAAATTGATAAAGAAAATGTAGAAAACCTTGTAGAAGAACAAAATAAAATTTGAATAACTTGCAATATATAGAATACATAATTAAACATCCTACCATAAATAAATTCAAGGAGGTCCTGATGGCTTTGGTAGGATCCAAATAATTTTAAAATACATATCTTAAATATTTCTTCAGCTTTTAAAAAATGCAAATAATCTACAAATAATTGTTCAGCATAAACTTGATACAGAATCCTGATGCAAGACATGAATGTATGTACACACACTCTTAAATACACACACAGAAGAATAACTTGAAGAGCTTGATACACAAAACTATTTAAGAAGCCAGTAGCATTAACGATGAAGAGAAAAATACTGATAAATTGAACTACCTAAAAAAGAATCTCTCCTCATTTAAAAAATACTCTTAACAGATTGAAAAAGAAAGCATCAGAAAAGAAATTGACAGGACACATAACTGAAAAAATGACTCAGGGCCAGAATAACTAAATGTTTCTGGATAATAAGAAAAATGTACACAATCCATTAGAAATAAGGCAGGAAAAAACAGTATACCAAAGATTGTTAGGTAAGACCCTTAACCGATTTACCAAAAAATACTTAGCAAATATAACTGGAATTATCATTATACACTCTACACAGTGTTCAAAGGCAAAAACAATTCACCAAGCCTGAAGTTGGCAGGTACATAGCAAGGATTCTCCTGTACTGCGTCTGGGTGTGCACAGTGATACACGCTGGGATATCACTCAATGTGTCCCAGAGTTGAACATAATCATATACTGTGATCCAGCAATTTCATTTATCGATGTGTGCTTAGCGGAAATCTCTACATGCTTGTGTGTACCAACACACGTGGACAAAGCATTGTGAATAACTCAAACGCTAATGAGCAGAGTGATGGAATCCTTATTATTGAGCATTTTAAAGGAAAAAGCATTCTTACCTAAAATAATTTAAATAATTTTAGTCTTGCATGAACTACGCCAATCACAAAAGAATTGCAATTTTATCATTAGGTCTGTCAAGTCATAAGCACTCATACTCTGTTGTGAGAATTAATGCTAGTTATCTCTGAAAGAGTGAAGTGTTAGTAACGGGAAGGAGACACAGGTGGTCCTCTGCTAAAATCTGATTTAATGATCTGCTTTTGGTTAGAAGTGAGTTCACTTTGTGGTATCCTTCGAGCTGTTTAATCTCTATGTATTTACACATAAAATGAAAGTTACAAAAAATGGAAAGTCTTTGCTACCAGCTTCCAAATACTTTATCTATATTCTACATTTTTCAATAGCTCAAGGTATTCAAAAATCATGCAGGAATTTGTCAAATGTTTTACATGTAAAGAGAAGAAGGGTAAACAGAGAGGGGCAGAGATGAATAGAGAAAGACAGCCTGAGATGGAGAGGGAGATGGACAGATCAAATATATTTGATATTTATCTTTACAGGTAATGATTAAATGAGTTAATGCCTTTGTTAGAAAAATAAAACAACTCAGTAGTACCTTAATAATCAAAATATTTAAAACATTGACTTCCATACTAACCTTTTCAAGATTTCTTTTTTTTACAATAAATTAAATTTTCAAGACTTGGATTTGCTTTGAAAGCTCTATTATTATCACATCAGGCAAGCACATAAAGGATATTTAAAATTAATTTCTGTATTTTTAACATGTGACAAAAGGTGAGTTCATTAATAAATGTATTTTTTTGGTAAAATAAAACTTTCTATGAGACTTAATATAACCCCAATACCCACTAGATAGCTCAGTATAGAGATTCACATGTCTCCTTTATATATACATATTTCATTATATACAAGTTCCTATTAAAATTGCATTATTTGCCAAGTGTCTTATTTTGGATATATATTTATTTATTCTTCATCCTCCTAGGATATAATCAAATAGGAGGAAAGCAGATTAATCAGCATAGCAGCAATTGCCGGACACCCACTTGGCCAGGGGAAAGCTAAACTAAGCACAGCACTTTGAAAGTCTGATATAATTTTCACAATGATCCTATGAGTCAGATAAAATTACTATGCTCATTTTGCACATAAGTATCAAAATCCAGTCAATGTTACAGCCAGGATTTCCACCCTACAATCTGTACTAAGATTTGCTAATAATTATTATAGAAACTTAGAATACCATCAAGAGAAAAGCCCTCATTGCTTAAATCCTTTTTCCTCCTTCTCTACATTTGTAGCTATGTCTGATTTTAGCTTTCACTGCACCCCGAAGGGGTGTGGTGATCATGTAACTCTTATCAACACCTATGAATGCATATGAGTAGGTGTGGTTGTACATACTGAACCTCATTCATTCCCATCTACCAGAAGAGCAACACATTGCCTCTAATCTTTTACTTTTTAATTTCTCTGAATTACACTTATTTCACCAAAACATGTTTATTTCGCATTAATTTTACAAGAGAAACCCGATACTTTCTAGTTTACATTTCCTTACATTCCCACAGAAATGGATACTGCTAAAACTGGCAAATTTGAGTATTTATTGAACCAAATTGTTTGAGAGCCAGACTTAGTGACGGAAGGTCATAGCAACTCCCATCTACTCTGCCCTCCTTTTCAGAGTGTCAGCCACCTAATAGTGCAAAGTGTCACCTCATTCCCCTAGGAAGCACCTTGTCTTCACAGCCCTTCCTAAAACATGCTTCCAATTCCAGATCTGTAGCTGGTGCCTCATCACTTGGAGGGAGAGAAGAGACCTTAAAGTAAATGTGAGAATTCTTCACTCATAATCTTATTTCTCTTAGGCCTGTATGGCCCCCTCCCAGATCCCGCCTTCCTAGGATGGTGCCCCCTTCTACACTGTGCATCTTCACCCCAAATTTTCTGCACTTTCTGCAATGATTTTCTTCCTTAATGAGCTGCACACTCACCTGTATTACACAATATTTTTGGAATCTTTACACCATGTCATGCCTTACCAAGTCAGACTCACCCCTGCGGACACCAGCCTCCCAAGGTTTTAAACTGGAACTCGTTTGTGTTGCACCAAGTACAAGGAGAAGACTGAGTGCTTCCTGTTTTTTCAGTCCCACTCCTGCTGGGGACAGTCTTTTCCTTATGTCTGTCCTAAGGCCCAACTTGTCCCTGGACGTCACCGACTAAGGTGCACTCCCCCTCAAGCTTAGCAAAGCTTTTCACCCCAAATTTCAACTGACATAACCATTACTATATACTGGCTTATTTTTCTGTGTATTCCCAAGTATTTTTACTCGTATATTTCAAAGCTTCTTCATTATTTCAGTCTCTCACCATCCTTTGTGCAGTTTGGTTGTTTGCTCAGGTAACAACTTAGATTACCAAAAATGCTCACTGATGATGGTATGGATTTGCCTCACCTTAGTCCGTTGCCATCTTAGTTCATGTTTTCATGTTATGAATTCTGCTCTGCTTCATTATTTTTTTCTGTGGTGATTTGAATTTTTTTCTCTTTCTTCTCTCATTTGATAACACATTTTCCAGTAAAGCCAGAAGGATAAATAGTACCTCTATCTTATTTCTGAGTGAAAAAAGAAAAAGCCTTTTTTTCACCATTTTCCCCTTTTCTGATTGTACTATATCCCACTGTGAGTTCTCCAGCAATTGAATATTTAGTTTTTTCTTTAATTTTTGTAAAGAATTGTTGAGGCAAGACTTGTTTTACTAATATTGTTAATAGTACTTTCAGACTGAAAGAACTATTTCTTTGAGCCTAAAATTTCCTTAAACTACTTGTACCTATGTGATTCTTATGTTGATATTTTGTAGTTTTTAATATATATGAGCATTTTTATACCAAAAAATGTTTTATTTGCATATTTCTATATATCCTACAATGGAGACACATAGAAATATAGTTCCAAATAATCTTCCCTTTGCATATTTAAATTGCTGCTTTGTATGCCCAGTTCTCCATATCTAATGGGCATTTCCTTGCTATTCCAGGTCCCACTCGCTTCTAGAATGTCCAGGTCACTTGATTCTGCTCTTAATTCTTTACACTAGGCTGTCCTCATTCTTTATTCATGGCGATGATATTTTTTTTTTAATGGCGATGATATTTTAACACTTAAAAAAAATTTTAACACTCTTGTTTTTGAGAATTAAAGCTTGCCCAATATCTCTAAGTACACTTATTTCAAACCGCTAAGTGCTGTGGGGACAGCTCCTGCGTGTCTTGTATTAGTTAATTACTCCTTGGCTAAGGCTGATCCATCTTTCAGGTTACTGCTTTTCTTCAAATAATTAATGAGGTTTGATTTTTCAACTTTTCTTAAATTTGCTAGGCATTGTTCATTTGTCCGTGAGTGCAGATGCGATTGATTGCAGGTTCTTGTTTCCTGTGATTGCGGAGTTTGGGAGAGACTGTGCTTCCTCCTTGGGTACATTCGCACTGTGACTTCCGTTCCTTGAAGCTTCCTGTCCATTCCAGGAGCTGCTGTCTTCCTGGGACACTCGTTTGATCTGCAGTCACTGCCGGCAGCTTTCCATCTCGTGCAGAGAGAGCGATGCACCTCTGCTTCCTCACGTCATTTTGGGGTATGGGCAAGGAAACACTATTATCTTTGCACATATCGAACCTAATGTTTGTTCCCTGGAGTCTGTCTACTCTGGATATAGTAATAACAAAATACTGTACTCTAGATTAGGTGGTTTATAAACTATTACAGTTCGAGAGTCTGGGAAGTCCAAGGACAAGATTCCAACAGACCTGGGTGTGGGGCTGCACCCCTGTAATCCCAAGACTTCAGGAGGCTGAAGTAGGAGAATCATAATACAAGCCCAGCCTGGGCAACTTAGAGACACATTGAGACTCTGCCTCAATAAAAACATTTAAGAGGCTGGAGATATAGTTCTTTACAGAGATCTTGAGTTCAATCCCCAGTACTAGAAAAAAAGACACCAGCAGATTCAGTGTCACATAAGGGCCTGTTTGCTAGTTCATAGACAGCATCTTTTTGCTATGTCATCACATAGCAGAAGGCACAAGGTGCATCTTGGGCCTCTCTTGCCAGGGCACTACTCCTGTTCATAAGGTAGCCACCCACGGTGGCCTAACACCTTCCCAAAAGCTCCACTTCTTACAGCTATCACCTTGGAAGTAAGTTTTCTAACCCATAAAGGTCAAGGGTTACAACACTGACCGTAGCTGCTGACTTCTTGTGGTGGTGTGTCACCAACTGCAAATATATAGCAAAGCAACCTAGAATTTCTTCTGTCTCCACAACTTTGTGCCTTTTATACCTGATAAGAGTTTGACTGGAGAGGCAGAATTACTGCGTAGAAGATGAAACGGTGCATGTATCACCGAGGTCGATCCTTTTACACTGTGAGAACTCTGGAAAGTTTCTAGTCATGTTGACAGACCTGGGGCACAAATTAGTTCAGTAAAACAGCTAGATGTGCTTCATGGAAGAACAAAGACTAACTGAACTCAAAAGAACAAATCAGAACCATAAAACAAAGGCAAAACCGTATCCCTGTCTGACTGTCTGAAACCCTAAGAGCAAATGACCTTCAGAAGAAAGGAGTAACCTTGGCGTCATGGTTGGCCCAGGAGAGGGACACTGAGGGAGGAGCGCTTGGCTGGAGGAATGAGCTTCTCCACCACGGAGCATGCGTATGAGCTACGCCACCTGTGGTCTCCCCTGTACTCTTCAGACCATACTGGCTGTTGCTTCAATTTTGCTTTCAAACCTTGCAAAACATCCTCCAACCCAGCACATAATATGAGAGAATTCCGGGAAACCTGCCTAAATTGGTCCAGTAAAATACCACCACAGTCTAACCCTTGTCAACTTGCACACATGCATGCCTGCTTTTACTGTCCTTAATTTCAAATAAAGAAAAGCATGGTCCTGCTTGCAATGTTTCAAGAAGTTCTCATACATAGGAGAAATCTACTTCACAGAGATGCATGATTACTTTGCACACCTTAAGATGAGGGTCTCTCCAAAAACCATATGATCATCTCAGTAGATGCAGAAAAGGCATTTGACAAGGTCCAACACCCATTCATGATAAAAGCCCTGCAGAAAATTGGAATAGATGGTCTTTATCTCAACCTGATTAAAGCCATCTGCCATCTATAA
>QZML01000746.1:2330738-2347205 GCA_016801275.1 Hystrix brachyura
GTTACAAGAAAGGAACAGAGGGACAAGAGAAATAAGAAATGGAAGGAAAAAATGGAAACAAAGCTTTTGTAAATAGGGAGGGAGGAGGGGGTGAGGGGAGGGTAACGGGAAAAAAAAGAAGCAACAAAGTATATCATGTACAGGTACAAATCCCCAATGATGAATGTTATCAATATGTATATCGAAAATGTAACATTAAAATAAAATTAAAGAAAAAAAGATGAGGGTCTCTCTGTCTGAGACTGAGACCTATTCCCCTTTAATACACCTTAGCATAAACAGCAAGATACAAGATTAGTGACTATTCATGCTCCTTGGATGACCAATGCACGTGAGATGGGAACAAATTAGTGACTTATGTGTAAATACATTCATACAAAAATAAGGAAAAAATGTTCGTGACTGTTACAACACTTGTTTTTGTAATTGGTCAAATTGTAGCTATAATAAAAGTTTTTTTCTTCTAATATCCCAGCCTTGTACAAAACTTGTGTACATAATATGTAGAAACCCTGTGTATAATTGTTAATAATTTAATACACTAATGATGGTATGTTTGTCACAACAAATAAATCTATTTTAATTTTATTACTAAAGCCTACATTTCATTCATATTTTCTTGTTTTCTCCCTGTTATCTTATTCCTGGTCCACGTTTCCATCCAAGAAACCTCAACACGTTAGCAGCCGTGTCTCCCCAACTTCCTGTGGTCACAGCAGTCCCCCAGATTTTGTTTGCTTAGACGACCTTGAGAGTTTGGAGGAGTACCGATCAGGTGTTTTGTGGAATAGCCCTCAGTGTGCATTTAATACAGTTCTGGTGATGGGACTGAGTGATAGATTTATGTCAGAAAGAAGATCTATTTTAGCAGAAACAAGGCTATGCTGTTCCCTGCCGGAAACATTCCCCTCTTGGGATTAAGAGTACTAGGCAAGCAGATGCCACCTTTGAATGTCCAAACCTAACAGGTTTGTAGTTGACTACAGCAAGATAAGGCCAATGTCACCTGAGAATGGACTGTCTTCCATATGTGAAGAAAAGTGTTCACCCGCAAAGTTCCTTCCTCGAGCATGTACAGTTTGATCTGTTGAACCAATATTCAGTCATAAACATAATGATGAAATCTGTGTTGACTTTTAACTTAAAGGAAAAGCTGATGATAGTATCTATGAACTATATTTAAAATAAATGCAAATAAGACCATGTTTTCAAGATATAGGCTCACCAGAAAATTCCATTAATCATTAAATTTATTTAGAAGATGAACATTTTCTAGGTTTTTACTAGTAATTTCATTTATAAAAGGGATAAAAATATACTTTCTGCAAGATGCATTTTTTTCTTTGAGGATGGAAAAAGATGGTAAAAATTCCTGTTTATTAACACTAAATGTATTTTTGTATAATTAATTTTCAGGTATTATACATACATACACATAAATTATATGTATTTTGTTTAAAAGTTAAAACACATAAAGGTAGCGAATATCTTAGTTGTACTTAATCTCTAATTAAACCAGCTTAATTTGTAGCAGGGTTATAACATACACTTATATATATCTAAGAACACTGAAACATTTTTTACTGAGTAGATTAACTCCATGTTTCTATGAATAGCATTTTTATCTTCTCATCATTCTTTAACTAGATGTTGTGAACGGTCTAATTGTGCCACAATTTTAAAAAGGTATGTCGAAGTTCTGAGTCCCACTATCTCAAAATGCTATTTGGAAGTCAAGTCTTCCCAAGAGAAATCAAGTTAAAAAGAGGCCAGTTAGAAAAGCCATTATTCAATATGATTGTTGTCTTTATAAAATGAGGAGATTTGAACAAAGACAGTCATGTATACAGTAAAAATGATGTGACTATGAGCAGAGAGGAGATGATCATATGGCTGGAGCGTTTCACCTATAAGCCAACAAGTGACAAAGAATGCCAGCCAAAAGAAGCAAAGAAGAATTTCCCTCAATTCATCAGTGGGCACAGCTCTGCTGACATCTCTTTTTCATATTTCTGCCATCGGAATCATGTACGATCTATTCCTGTTGTTTTAAGTCACCTAGAAAGTATGTGGCACTTTATTAGTTTCAATAGATACACAGACACACAAATATATACCTTGTAATGTTATAATTTCTAATATATACATATATAATTTCTAATATATTTTCTTTGCTGATCATGATTTTAAAGACCTTCAACATGCAAATAATAATTCATAATTTAAAACAATCCAAAGCAGCCCTTTGGGCAACAGATGAACAAAACTATTTTACAGAAATTAAAATTAAAACTTTTCCTTTAAGTTATAAGTATCTGTGTATGAATATGATCAAGTGTCTTAAAAATGTGTATTAGATGTGAAAAATAGAATATATTGAGTTCAGGAACACTTTATTATAGTTGTTGAAAATAAATTTATGTGGAAATAATAAGACATTAATATATAAAACAGATATAAATTGTTACATCATCCAGGAAGACATGGATAGGTATTTGTTTTAAACTTGTAAAGCTCCATATTGAAAATTAGTAAATTAAATAAAAACTTTAAAAATACATATTCTGCAAATTTCAGAACTTCACACAAATGTGTAGTACAACTTTCCAGAACCATATGCTAGTATATTTTTGATGTCTGAGAAATAGTTAATATTCTAAATGCACACTGAAATCAGAATAAAAAGAAGTCTCACTGTTCGTTTATGGGAGGATTTTATTCAACATTCCTTATGATTCTTTCATTATGAATTAAGTCTACAGGATTTAGTACCTATATTCACCAGTCTTTCTGCTGGGAGTTAGGAGCTCAGTGTGAAAAGAATCTGTTACACACAAAGAGCAGCAGTTACCAGGGACTGAGGAAGCTTCTACCTTGAAAATCTTGTGCAATCAAGAACAGTTTGTGAACCCTCTGAATGAGACAGAGTGGAAGGTGGAGATTTTAAACTTGATTTTAATGATTTTTTTCATGAGGGAAAGATGTTTTAGCATTGATTAAACATGCACATATACAAATACAGAGTTTTGTCATTTATATAAATGATAAAATACAAGCTAACTAATTTTGAAGGCCATTTCAAGGCTAAACACTGTTAATTAGTAAGCATTAAATTTAACATTAAAGTTAACATTAAGGGATTGCTATGCGGATAAAATGTGTTCACTGATTATCTCCACTGTTCTCCACTGAGGTACTATTTTTAACAGTATGCAAATTAGGAAACTGTAGTCATGGGTAGGTAATTCTGCAAAGTCATAGGGCATGTTCCTGCCATGCAGAATTTGTGTATAGATCTCTCTGTATCACCTACCATGAACATATTAACAAAACACCACAGTCAAGTGCAATAATTTGTAAATGGTTTTACTGCATATTCTACAATTAATGAAAAAATTAACTTTCAGAATTGTACTCATTTGTTTTGTTCCATTTTTTGTTTTTGTTGTATAGATTTTCTGTCTAATTATTCTAGTTTCAGAGATACTGCTCTGTTTTAGAAAATACAACTTTTCATTATTTATTTATGAATTTAAAAATATATATTTCAGTTCTTCCCCAATCCTTTTAGGTTTTAGTTTCCTTCCTGCATTACATTTTTGTGCATATTTTCTATATTACATGTTCTTAGCGTTTTGGGTACAAATGTTGAGAAGAAAGTTTTGTATTTAAAATGTGTTATGTATGTGTACCAATTCACTACAGTGAGTGTAATCATGATGTAGTACAAACAAGCACTAATAAAAGACAAAAAATGTGAAATAAAGAAAATGATAACCTCAGGGATATCATTTCTTACTTGGTTCTTTTTTGTTATATTCTCTGGATCACCAGAGTCCCATGGTTGGACACCTTGGGGCTCTATCACTTGCATAGGATGGCTGGGGATGCTGTCCCCAAGAAAGGGAGTACCTGGGCCTAGGTGTAACCTTGGGCCAGTCTCTGCTCCTTGTGGGACTCCATCTTTTTTCCTGGTGGGAGGCTTTACTGCAGTCTTGTTTCCTACAGTAGTCCTGCCAGGGTTAAGGATGTTTGATTTAAAAAAAAAAAAAAAGGATATTTGATTACCCTTCCTTACCAACTGTCCTATTTCATTTAAAGGAGAATGTTATTTTGGTTTTGACTCATTTCTTCAGAAGTTCATATACTTAGAGTTTTTTAAACATATATAAGACAAATCTGTTCCTGATGTTTTCACACATTTTCTTATTTATTCTTCACAACAGTGACTCTTTATAGATGAAAATATTGAGGTTTTGAGAAGCTAAATAAATTGTTCAGTAACACATTTTTAATTAGTGTCAACACTAGAATTCTATGATTCTCCTCCACACCATGCTTTGTTTGGCTCAAACTTAAATTTAATTATATAGATCAAAAGTTACTCAATCTTTTTATTTACCTGTTATTAAAATTACTCCTAGAATGGATATCTCATAGGTTACTTATCAGTGACAACAATCACATGACAAATATTTCTCAGAAGCAGTAATCTGAGCACCTGGGCCAAAGAACTTTATGATATGTCTCATAACTGGACTCAATTTATCAGGAAGAATATGAGCCAATAAAAATCTCTACCAGCATTTCAGGAACCTGAAAACACATACTTTATATTAAGCTACTTTTTTGCAGCTTTCTCAGAATTATTCCACAGTAATTATGCAGACAGGCTGCGAAAAAAAAAAAAAATTGTGTGTGTGTGTGTGTGTGTGTGTGTGTGTGAAAGAGCAAGAGGGAGGGAGGGGGAAGAAGGGAGAGAGAGAAAAATGAGAAAGAGCAAGATAGATAGATAGATATGAATGGGTCAAAAAGTGGTAAAATGAGTTATTTGACCAGACACCAAACTAGATATGCAGTGGTCACAGCTATTTAAATCAGAAGAAATTGCTCAATTGGTAGGTAACGTAAGAATACTTTGCAGCACAAATGACATGTTTTTTGTGCTGTTATTTGTACAGAAAGCAATTTTACTAATATATTTGTCAGCATCCCTGTCTGTGAGACACAACATCCAACACACATAATTTAAAGGAAGAAAGGTTTATTATGGCTCCTGGTTTCAAGGGATTCAGTCCATGGTTTACACTCCAAAGCTGAGCCATCATAGAGAAAGTGTGGAGGATCAGAGATGGTTGGTTCACGGTGACCAGAGAGCAGAGCAGAGAAACTGTGCCAGAAAATATGAGACTAGGTGCCATAAAGAGTACCCAAGATCACATCTCCATGACCCATACAGACGCTCCTAGAAGTATACTTTACTAATCACCCACATGACTCTAAGTCAATCAAGTGTCAGGAAAGTTGAACCATCACACTTAAGAATAATGATGTTTGTGCAATTTATATAGCTTCCCATTTCAAAAATTTTTAAGGATGAGACAAAAGAACAAAGGAAATGAAAATGATATGCACATATAAATTTGCATCAAATACAAATGCACAAGTCAAGCTTAGTAATTGTGTGGTTGACAATCACATCTCTCTCTGGAGAGAGACATATGTGGGGATAGAGTTAGGTGAATCTAAATGAATTTTTGAACCTCAGTTAAACACTTCTTTCCCAAATGAAATATGGTGTTTACATAAATTATAGACTTGTGATTTTCCACATCCTAAGCTCTTTGAAATCAGAATGCTGCACATAATCAAGGGAATCCTAGTAATGTGTCATGGTTCATTTGTAGCCTACATTTTTCCTTATTAGTGGCACATAGCATAATAGTGCACCTCATAATTAACAGTTTCCTAGTTTAATGAATTCAATATTTATTACTAGAGGAGCTCTTTAGAGTCATAAAAGATTAAGAAATTAGAATCTTTAATTTTAGGCACTTTTTAGTGGCAAAATCACTGCTATGATAAGAAGTGGGATATTTGCATTTATACATCTTTTAATTTTTTTTTTTAAATTTCACACTCTACCTTTAGCCAGCTGTGGTACCATGCAACTTTGGCCCCAGCTACCTGGAAGGCTGAGGCAGGAGAATCACTTGAGCCTAGGAGTTCAAGACTGGCCTGGGCAAAAGAGCAAAACATCATCCCCTAAAACAATAAAACATTGGAGGGGATGGAAAATGACTTAGAAATAGAACATCTGGCTAGATGGCCAGATGTGAGAGGCCATGAGTTTGATACCAACATAGGAAAAAAAACCCTAACTTTATTTATATCACTATTTTATTTAGTTATGGTATTTATGTTATGAACAAATACAAATATTTAGCTTTAGTTTTCTATAAAAAGCATGCAATGTATTCCATAGTCAGCATCTAATTGCATTTCTCCACTCAATATTCAGTAACAAGTATCCTTTAAACTCTTGAAAAATTGAGAGAGAATGACTTTTTACTTTCTGTTCTTTAGGATAATTGGACTAAATAGAAAAAAATCTTTGGATCCTCTTTCCTCAGAAACTAGTGTATGCTTTCTACTTCTTTAGTACAAAAAGTTATTTTGGAGAATTCTAAGGTCACACTAGTGCTTTTGTCAATACTCAAATTCCTTAGAAACCAGCAGGATATAGCTATTCATCTTTCTTTTGACAAATCTGCTTCCTCACCACTCACTGTAGATATTGTCTTGTGAGATGGACTTTCTCTATGATGTCTAGACTGACCTTGAATTTCTAGGTCTCAAGGAATTCATCAGTCTCAGCTTTGCCAATAGCAGATAGTAAGTACAGTCACCTGCTGCCATACTTGACTTGACATGAATTTTAATTCCTAGATCCAGTCTGTGCTTCAGGAAAGTTTTATTTATTATACATTTGAATATTTGACTGCATTTTTTAATGTTTGGGAGCCATCATTTCTCCAAAATTGCTTTGTGTCTTTTTCTTCTTGTAAACACTATTTTCCCTCATTATCATTCTCTGATGCTGTCATCCATCATGATGATGTTTTTACTCTGGATTTCAAGGTGTTTACTCTGGATAGTTTTACCACTAACTTCCCTTCTTTTATTTTCAGACATTAGTGCTCAATTTTTATCTGTGCTCAATTTCAGACATTAGTGTTCAATTTTTATCATCCCACAAATTTTTTTTTCAAATTCTTAAACCTGTAACCCAGTCGCTTTTCTTTTAAAAATACACAATGGAGTACTACACCGCCATAAAAAAGGATAAACTAGAGTCATTTGTATATAAATGGATGTTCCTGGAGAACATACTATTAAGTGAAATAAATCAGACACTTATTAGTACACATCGAATTGTTTCTCTGATAGGAGAAACCATAAGTGTAAATAAGGACAAAAGGGTAGAATAGATATTTTGTTTAAAAAAGAAAAAAAGAGAGATAGTATTCAAAAAGAGAGGAGAACTAGATAGGGAAAAAGGGGATAAAGAAGAAGGTTAAAAGAAAAGTAAGATAAAAGGGGGGAAAAAATGGTAAAGTGTAGGAATAGGATATGGAAAAACACCTATGTAGGTAGGTGCTGGAGATGTTCTATATTTGAATCCAATGGGTGGCTACATGGGTATAAAAAAAAGAGTTGTCATTAGATACTTAATATTGGTATGCTTTGTTCTTCATCTTTGCTCCCAATTTTATAATCGATGTGGACACCAATAACAACAACAACCAGGGGAAAGGGATCTGTAAGAGCCCAAGGAAACAAAGCAGGGATTGAGACACATGCAGAGATAGTGGGGTTAAATACCTGTGGATCTTTTTTGGTTTTTTTTATTTTGTTTTTTTTATTTTAAAAAAAATAAAAATAAATACATCTTTGTCACCTCCCTAAGATTATGGAGCAACATTCCCCCGGAGTTGTTCAGGGTATCTTAGTAAAATCTACTTTTGGGAATGTTTTCATTTGCCTTTCGTTTACAAGTCTTTCCTTGCCTTTTGTTTTCTTTGCTTTATGTTTTATCAGAACATTTATGAGTGAGTATTAGTTTTACTATCTGATCTTTTCTGATCCACATTTAACTTTAGGAACAAAGAACAGTATAAGGGTGATCATGGAAAGTTAAACAGAGCATGTCATCCATGAAGTTCTGCATTGCCCTCTTGAAAAACCCTTGCCAAAAGCTATTCCTTTGGTGTAGGTCCCTTGCCTGTAGTTTGGGCTATTTAAGCAATGTGTCAGTCACTGCAAAATCTGTGATGCTGTAGGCACTCTGTACTGAACTATGTTGATCTCTTCTTTTGTTTTAAGATATCCTTCAACTGCCAGTGTTTGTAGACTTAAAAGGTAGATTATTTTTTTCAAAAGGGAAGTGAGGGTCAGTCCAATCTCTCTTTTTTTTTTAAACAATTATAATGGTTTATTTACAATTGGACTTTCTATAAGATATTTATAAAACAATCAATATTTCATATTAGAAAATATGCCAGAGGTATGAATTACAACAGACAACCATATGGAATGGGCATAAAACAAAGCTGACGTGGACAGATAAGCAATTTTTATTTCTGGCTTATTAACGCTATCTTAAAAAATTGCTAAAGAGAGAGACAAAGAACTGTGTTTTAGTAGAACCGAAGGGCTTTCTGTTGAAGATTAAATTTTACAGTGTTATATATCATGTAGAAAAAATAAAACTAATTTTCTTCCTGCACTCTAACACACTAATTTCACTCTTAGAACTTTCCTCCAACTTCCTTCATGGCAAACATCAGCATATACAAATGAAAGGTGACTTGATCTCAAATAGAATAAACAAGAGGTCCTCAGGGAAAGGGAGAACCAAGGAAAAAGAATCCTTTTAGGTCTACCCAGACAGCATCTCGTGGATTCTTCTAGGTCTAAGAAAATTTCAGTCTCTGAGGAGGCCCCTGTGTAAGGCAGAAATGTGAAGGCTAAATTTGCTAAGCAAAACCCCAAACTAGGGATCTGACAAAATCTGAATGCAGAAGATACTGAGAAGGATCAAGGATCAGCTCAAAGAGACTCTGTGGTGTTTTTTTCTTTTGGGGGCACACTATGAAGGAATATAGCATAAGGAAGAGTAGGAATGCTGACCAGTTTGCTACATTAAAATAAAGGGGAACAAAGAAAACCTGGCTCAGTTTTTCCAGAAATCTTCTCCTTAAGGTATGAGATCAGAGCCCTGAGTGAAATAATCCTCTCTCCCTCTACGTCCTTTCTATAGTGAAGTTAACAGAAGGCTTCCTTAGAGAAAGAATTAGAGATGTAATTCCATCTCTTAAGGTGGAATTACAAAAGAACCCCCCCACACACACTCACACACTCACACACACACACACTCCATACTCACTTACGGAGGGGGAAGTAAGAGCAGGAAGGTCATCCATATGTGCTAATGAAATAATTTCTTCTGAACTCAAACCCAGGGAGCACAGATCAACATCTTGGGCCTATTTTCCTTCCAGATAGTTAACGCGGATTTCACTCTGAGACCTGAATGGCCCAGGAGAGCTGTCCTGACATTTTTTACACAAAACAGGACCAGTAAGGAGGAACCACAATGGTACGCACACAAATTTATTTCTACAAAGTGAATGGAGATGCTCATTAGGTACATATGTTTGTTTCAAGATGTAGACATTTACCAGTCAAAGGCAGCACTTAATTCCATGTCCTCCACTCACCCTGCCTAAATCTCTACCTTACCACCAAGAGGTCAGCTACAAGGATTAAAACTCCACCTAAGGAACACTAGAGAAGTGATGTAAGAAACGACATCCATACAGGTTCTCTTATGTCCACCCTCAAATGACAACCAGTTTAGAATAACTCTGCAAATTATCTGATACTAACATCCCCATTCTCTTTTCCAAAAATTTTATTTTTTGAGGAGTCAAAGAAGAACATCAGTTGCCTATTAACTGAGAAAATATGGTAGTCACACATCCTTCTTACACTGCTGAAACGTAAAGGGATTTAGAGTTTGTACCAAACCATGTTCTTGTTTCACAATGTCGAAGAACAACCTCCAGGACAAAGGAGGTGAAGAGTAGGAAAGTTTTATTAACAGAAAGCTCTTGAGAGGCAAGAGGCATCCTGGAAGCGGGTTGCACTGAGACTCTTTGTCTAGGACAAGCGTGCTACAGCAAGCATGCAGAGCCCTCTCTTCGGCATACAGGCCATGTGTATGAATCCTTTTTCTAAATGAAAACCTAAGTAGTGGGGTTTAATTCCAGTGTTGGCACTTTGCGATAAGTAAGTGGGTTTTGGGCTGCAGTTTGGGCACTCAGTCTCTCAAAGGTTCACCATCACAGTTCTAGTGGGATTTCATGCTGTAGAATCACATCCCAGTTTACCTTAGCTCAAGATATAATCAATCTCAGGGTTATAGGTATAGTCACTTAACTAACAGAAAAACAAGGTACGTGGCAAGTGCACATAGCTCGGAGAACACAGGCAATTCGCGAAGGGGCAAGAGTGGAGACCAGTGTTCTGATCATATTGTTTCTAGGTGTTTGTTACACAGCTCAGGCTTGCTGAATCACACGGTGCCAGTTACAGTACAGCGTTGAGCTGCTGCTGTCTCCAGGGAGGGTGCAGCACGAGGTCCCAGGTTATTTCTGGGTGTCCATCTGGGGTCCTAGTTTCTATCAACTCAGCCTTCAGCCACAGGCCTAGTTTGCCTCCTTTCTGTTCTGACTGCATCTTGGGCCCGGTTGCTTCCTAATTGCCTGTCTGTCTCTACCTAATTTAGGTATCTGTGATTGTATCCTAGAACAGTTTTAGGAAAACAGCTATCTTTGCAGATATTTATTTACCAAACCTCCAGTCTCTTCCCTACTCTGGGAAGATGACCTGTTTCATCACTTCACTTGTTATTCCTCACCTGCTCCTAAAGCTCCTGGTAAAGGTTTTTGTTTATTTTAGGGTCAAAATCAGAACAACTAAACTTTACAGAGGGTATATCCGGGCGACGAGCGTGCCCAGCAGGCACCACGCCTGAGGGGAGGGGTTGTTTATCTTCCATGCATCAGATAACGGAGCCCTTGTACCCCTTTAACACAGGCAAATGTATGGAATCAGACCCCCAAGATTCCAAATCTCTCATCATATAACCCCAAATCACCCTCAGTAATTCACAGTTAGCCCAATGAAACCATTTTCTAGCCTGCTTCATCTCTCCACCCCACCTCTCCACATTTTGCCCCAGTTTGATCAGCTGTCTAAGGTGCCATCCCTCTCAGGAGGGTGTGGGAGAGGTGGGGTAACCAAGCTCTCCTGCTCCAAGAGGGGTCTGCCGCCACAGCAGCTCTGGGTCTTCCAACCCCACAGTCAGCCCCTGTGCCTCAGCATTTTTTTTTTTTTTTAATTGTCAGCTTTGACTCCAGGGTGCATCCCCTGTCCCTTCAAGGGCAGTCATGGACCTGGAATTCCATTGCTGTCATGCAGGATACCAACAGAGACCTTGTAGGGCTCTCACTCTACATTTTGGAGAAGTGTGCTTCCTCCTCAAGATCTCGAGGTCTGCATTAGCTTTTAGCCTTCTTGTTTATTTTGGTGGGTTCTGCAGAATGGATGGGATTAATCAGGCTTATTCCAGTACGATTAACCAAACGTCTCTCCTAGTGATCTATATTTAACCGTATTTTTCTGCTAAAATCTACATCAATATATAATGCTCTCAGTATAAAATAAAAATGAACTTTTAAGAGGTTTCATGTTTAGCACTATATATTTTACATATTTCCTGCTTGTTGATATTGCACAAATTGTGAGAAAGTGATACCTTACTTATCAATTATATATTGATGAGATTAGGCAACACTTTTTGTAAACAACTCCTCCATGTTTTCTCTAAATTCTGATTTCCTATTTAATGCATACTATTCTTCATTTTATCTCAGACAGAAAATTATGTATTTTTTTGTTTTACTTCCAAAATTTGTTTCTCCCTCCTGAATTGCTCAATGAAACCATGAAACCCAATGAAACCATTTTCTAGCCCAATGAAACCATTTTCTCTACCTTTTTGTTTAGCAACTTGTGTAACTAAGGTTCATATTTTTAATCTGTTTTTCTGGATAAACTACCTTTATCCTGAAGTGCATGAGTAAAATTAGATTGTAAAGTTCTCCAGTATAAGCCTACACCCTTGTCACAATGTGTATGTAGTTCCTGGCAAGATAATGGCAATTAGGAGGCCCTATGTAAGTAACTTTTAGAAGTAAAATAAATGAATCATTGGGTAGAGAGAAGAATTACTTAGTTGCTGATTATGGTAGACTTTCTGATCAATGCCCAGATCTCCCAGTAGAAATAAAAGACTTATTCTACTAGCTAATGAGAGTGCTACCAGACTACACCCCACCCCCTCACTAGCAGCCCTATTCCTGGAGTGCTCCACGGAAAACGTGTATTTCCCTCCACTGTGGCATGTTTTCTTCAGAGAACAACTGCATACAATGACTCCTCAAAATGGGAACCTCAGAGACCCATGGCTGAAAATCGGGAAGTTCACTATATGGGTAATTAGAGTCTCGGGCAAGGAATGAGTGACAAAGAAAATGTTTGAAGGAATATTGCTTGAAGTATTCCAAATTTGAATCAGTACTACAAATATAAGGAAAAATAAACATCAAATAACATAAACACACAACTCCAACTCACAAATAAATTTGTAAAAAAACAAGGCAACATTGTTTCACTTTTTAAGGCGTATTGTAATTAAATGCCTGAAAAATTGAACTGGAGAGAAAAACTTTGTAGTCATCAGAAGAAAATCAAATACATATTTGGCCACACAAAGTAATAATTACTATCAGCAAATACTCAGGATAGAAAAATATTAAACTATATATTTAACTACGGAGAAAATCTTTTTTAATCCTCAATGTAAGTTAAAAGCATAGTTAAATCAACGAATTTTAGAGAAGTCATTGCCACAAACTTACTCTGTCAGTAATGTCAAGGAAATCTTTTCAGGCAGAAAGACTATGCCGAATGGAATTTGAATCTGCTTGAAGAATGAAGAGTTGTCAAAAGGATAAATATGTTGGAAAATACGTAGTGCATTTTTCAAATTTTATCATTTTCTAAGAGAAAAATGGACTGTTTATCTTGAATAAAGCTTCTGTCACTGCTATCTCATACCACTGTCACCATAAAGAAAGAAAAACAACACATGATTGGCCTGGTGTAATGTTAGAAGGGGAGGAAACCCAAAATCTAGGGATACTGCTACAAACTCCAGGGCATCCTGCAGATGGTACAAAGGGCTCTGTGCCAGATCCCACTGCAGGAAGCACTCTGCCACAGTCCAGACCTTTGTGGAGAGAAAGGGGCCCTACTTTTAGGAGTTCTGTGGCACACGAGCAGGACCCAGGTCTATTGACACACTAGATGGGCTAGTTCCTTAGCTATGAATGGATTTTCCTGAGCCTCATCACATAATGTGTGATGCACGTATTTTTTTATTCCACAATATGGTAGCATCATCTTCTTCCCATCTTGTACAATGCAAAGCATTTCTAAATAGTCTCAAACATTTTCTAAGTGGCAAACCATCTTGTATGAGAACTAAAAGCCCTGGTGGTAAAATCAGAATACAGCCTCCTATGTTTCTGAAGCACTGGCCATACCATCTTCAGCAAATGATTATATACCTCTGAAAACCTGCATGTGCATGCTACTAGGTCCTAGATGAAACAGAAAACTCACCCTGGGACAGCAAGTGACACAAAATTTGAAACTGCCTACCACCAGCTGGTTTCTATTTAACTCGTCAAATCTACAGGATGCCTGGACCCTGAAATAATGCTTTGTATGTCTGAATGTTACAAGTAAAAGCAAGCAGGAAAACAATCACAAAAATCTACATTATCACAGTGGCAAGGGTTGGGGATCTTTATGTCTTGTGAGCAGCAAGCAAGAAAAGGAGACATCACTGCATAGAGGTAATTGACCTTTGTCATTCAGAAAAAAATATTGCTGTTATTATGGTTTATTATATTATCAAAAGTTCTCACGTGTGTTGAAGGTGATTGCAAAATGGGTGCACTATACTCAGCAGTGGACTTATCCATTTGTGAGCTCAGTAACTGAATGTGCTGTTCAGAGAAAGGGACTAGGTAGAGCTGGGTCACTTGAGGCATGAACTAGCAAGGTATGTTCTCGTCCTCAGTTCCTCTCTTTGCTCACCATTTCCTGGCAACCATGACACAAGCACTTTTCTTCTGTGAGTTCACTCTACTGTGGTATTTCTACCTTTGAAGCTGCTAACCACGCCCTGAAACCACGAGCCAAAATAAACATCTCCTCCATTAAGTCGGAGGGGTTTTGTGTTGTGTCCAGTAATAGGAAGGTGATTAAAAGAGATTTGGGTTCCAGAGAAATGGGATCATTGCTATAACTAAACCTGATCGTATGTTTTAAAAGCAATCGGAAGTGATTCTTGGAGGAGTCTGGAAAGGTTTGGAGAGGCTGACTAGCGATGTTCTTAAATGTATAAGTCAAACTTGATGGAAGATTCTGGTTGTAGTTCACAAGACCAGAATAGAAATCAGACATTAAAGGCCAGGGTGTTTCAGTTGGGAACAAGGACTCCAATGCACTTGGACTAGAAGCCATTTGTTTCACGCCCTAGCAGAAAATGTTTCTGCGTTTTTCTCATGTTGTGAGATGTTGTGGAGGACTGAGATTAAGGGTGGTGAACTAAATAATATGTCAGAGGAAACAGCTGCCCAACATTCAGGCTGTGACATGAATACTGCTACTGCTGCTTTTAGCCAGTTTTACAATAAGAATCACAAACAAATATCAGAGCCAAAAGATGTAAAGCCTTTACAGTTTCAACCAAAAGGAAGAACCTGCAAAGTTGGGGCCATGGAGTAATATGGTTGCTGAAAAAATTAGCATTAGAAAGTACTCGAGTACTTTGCATCAGGGGAGTAGGAAAGATGGCTTGAGGGCATCTGAGGAATCAGCAAAACCCCACCTTACACAGGCTCAAGGGTACAAAACTGTAAAGCTTTTCATTTGAAAAGAGCCCCTGGGCCCCTTGTTCAAGAAGGGTGCCTTAGGAAATTGTTTCTCCAGGATTGATTTCGCAGTGCTCAGCCATCCAGCCACTTAGAGGTCTCTGCAGTCATATTCCAGGGAGGATGGGCTACTGCTCAAGCTAGTGACAGACTCTGGAGTCATCCATGTGGTATTGGTTTTACAGGCATGCAGAATGCAAGAGTTATAGGCTCATGGAGCCTTCCAACCAGATTTCAGAAGAAGGCCTTGGAGGCCAGCAGTGTATTCTTGAGAGGGTAGAGCAGAGAGTGGTGAGAGTGAAGGCAAAACTGCAGGAAAGACTTCAGGAATTTGGAGATGCCAGGAAAATGAGTCTTCTGCTGAGCAAATTTCAGGTGGTGAGCAGAGACACCATAAGAGAGACACCATGTGGGCAATATCTGACAAGGCCTCAGGGCAGTGCCGCTCAAATCTTTTGAATTTCACATCTCACCACAACTCATGCTGGGTGCTGAACATGAATGATAGTGTTGTCGGATGGGAAGGGGGATTTAGAAAATATATCTCCAGGTTCTTTATTCGCGCAGGCAATGAATTGCAGGAGCGAATTTTAGGGCATTGGGAAAGTTTATTTAAGTAACAAAAGGGAGACCGGTTTGGCCAGGTGGGTAAAATAACCAGCTGATGCTGCAGTTAGGAATCTGAAAAGGCCTGGAGACTAGGGAGCAGGGGGCAAGCGCACAAGGCAGAGGGGAGAGCGCCGGGAGAGAGAGGGCGAGCGAGGGGGCGAGAGAGGCAAGCGAGGCAGGAGCTGCAAGAGCGGCAAGAGAGGCAAGAGGGTGAACTCGTGGTGCCATTCGTATTTATCTGGATTCTGTTCTCGTGAGAGTTTCTGGATCCCATGAGAAGAGGGGCGATTGGAATTTCGCGCCCCAGGCTGACGTCAGGTCAAAGCCACTCCCCAAGGTTATGTTCATCTTCCCAGCCAGGTCAGGCCACGCCCTAATCCTATATCATTTCTCCCTGAGAGACAAAATCCCCATAATTCTTTATGGGGTGTTGAGGGGCTGGAGGTCTCTTCTTCTGAAGCTACTTCCCGCTGGATGGGGCGCAGACCCTACCTATTGGGGATCGTCTCTCCTAATCTACCTTATAGTATTGTGGCTTGTTGGCTGGGCTGAGGAGAGAAATACCTGTGAGGAGGCAATGAGAAAACACAATGCAAATAATAGGAGATAGGGATTGGGGACTAGAGACCTGGTACTGAAACTCTCCAGCACTCAGCTTTCACCCACACCACTGGGCACAGCCTGCCAGGCAGGAAAATGCCCTCCTTTGAAACATCAATTCTGAAAAAGACTTATGGTGTCTGGTAATAACTTGGTGACTCGGACAGAGCACAGGAGAACAATAGACTACAGGCCTGAGCAGTCACTGGCATCTCACGTAATCAGAGCGACTGCCATTAACTGAGCACATACTATGTGCCAGCATCTGCACATACATGCTTTCCACAAACTGTCCCTAAAACTCACAATACCTAGCCAGGGAGAACCTGGGGTATGTTGATTT
>QZML01000746.1:2357778-2370823 GCA_016801275.1 Hystrix brachyura
TTTTTGGTGCTGGGGATCGAACTCGGGTCCTTGTGCTTGCAAGGCAAGCACTTTAACCGCTGAGCTAAATCCCCAGCCCTCAAACATAAATATTTCAAACGTAGAAAGTTTTTTTTTTTAATTTCCAGTTATGATTTAAAATTCTACTTTCTACTTTTCACTGAGTGTGAGTTCACTGTTGTTACGAAATACTTTCTATTCTAAGAACATTATGCAGATGAGAAGTTTTGATTTGATATAAAATTCAAATTGCTCATAATGAATAAAGGTACAGTGAATAAGCTCAAAACCAGAATAATCTAAACTGCAGCTTTAGTCCTTCTTTAACTTACTGTGCAGAAACACATGACTTAGTGCAACCCATCTCAGTTCTTTTATCTATGAAATGGGCACAAAGGTTGACTGAGATAGATATATCTTCAATTCTTAAAAATACTTACAAAATGGTAGCCACACTTATACTGGAGAAAATACCTACTATACTATTGTCTATATGATTTCGTTAGGTAATATATTAATGAGATGAACATGAAAGTAAGATTTAAATGAAGAGTACATGACCTGTTATGGGCAAGAAAAGTTGCATGGACTACTTTAAAGGAAAAGAGCATCGCACATCTACCCAAATCTAATTCAGTTCTCGGATAGACGAGACAAGCCCGAGGACTATACTGCTCCTGTAGACAAGGGTCTTTGTATTTCTTTCCCAATATGGGCCTTCTCCCCAGCTGCCCTTAAAAATCTCAGATAAGATCGTCAAGATACTTCAAATGCCATCATGATATCCTCAGAGTGAATTTGTTTCCAGAACCTCCTCTCTGAATATAAATTAAAGAAAACAAAGATTTATATAAGCATAGAATTAGACCAAAGACACATTGTCTTCTCAAAAACAGACTCCCGAAGTATCAGTTAAAATGCATTTATGTCTTGAAAAACAATGATTTGCTAGTTTTCACAAGACAGTATTGCACACCATAAAAATGCAAGAGTAATTTAATGTCTTATGAAAACAAGAGTTTTCTTCTCAACTTGGGAGTTTTACCCTGGCTTAAAAAGAAAATGTTCGCTCCATGGTGGATAAAAACCAGATGGATTTAATTAAAATAAAGAAGACAATAAATGGATTATCTCTGTATTTTCATTAGTTGTTGGCCTACAGGGAATCTCACTTATTCCACCTTATCTTGACTTCTTAATTTCACTTGCTTTCTTGTAAGAGAAATAAGATATTTCCTACAGTATCTCATCACCTTTACTATTGCTTAAAGTGCAGGATTCTTCCTTGCACATCAGGACCTGCACATTGCCTGTCCCCAGATCCCCCACATGGCCATTACTGTGTGATAGCCGCAATCCCTAGGCAAAAAAATGGGGAAATGCTACTTAATCGTTGCTGCTCTTCAGAGTATCTCTTGTGTGGCGACACCTAAAGATTACCTGGCATCAGGCACTGGTGCGAGTGGCCGCCTGTGAGGATAGAGAGGGTTAGGAAGGCTGTGAGCAGCGCCAGACACAGGGAACATCACTGAAGAAGAAAAAAGTATGAGGAGACGGCTGCTATTGCCACACATTAGTTTGAAACAGATGCGTTAGGACTCGCTTGGCTGCCGACACTAATGGCACTTTCCTGTTACAGAGTGATGGCAGCTTCCCTCATGTGTGAGAACCTAGACCAGAATATAAAACGCTGAAACAGAACTGATACCTTTGCTGTTGTGGTTGTTGCTATTTTTCACAGGATCTGTGTAGTACATCCTGGTTGTGAAAAGAAAGCAAAATAATATGTGATCTCAGAATTCAAGGATGCAATCCTCTGGAAACATATCTTTCCTGATACTTTATGTGCATGTATAGTAAAATGCTTAAATGGTTCACACGATCTGTGCTCTGAATGTTTGGGTCAAAATTCCAGATCAATTCAATTCAAACTGTGTATGCTCTGTGGCCCTGGTCAGCTACACAAAGTGGCCATGAAAGATATATTACATATCTAATATTCACAGTGCACCAGATTAAAAATGCATACAATTTTACTCCTTCTCCTATAAAACCGACAGATGTTCGACCCCTTTTCTTTCCAGAATTGGCCTTTCTCTGGCTTTTCACATTTTTTTCAGTCACTGTATGTTTTTTCCCACCATATAGAAGCTGCATTCATTACCATCTCATGGCTTTCATGTGATGCAGGGTTTATTCTGATGTTTCTTGCAGAGACTTTTCTAAGGTGAACTTTCAGATACAGCATACATCAAATTTACAGATTGGGCGTTGCAATAGTTCGACCTCAACTTGTCTGCAACTGGGGTTCACAATCCTCTTACTCTAGATTTTAATAGCAAGTGTCTGTTAGAGTCATATTAATGATAATGTTGTTCACTTAAATAACACCTATGCTCTGTATTATCTACAATCATGGTATTTTCAGGTCTAAATCTCTGGACATAAACTGTAATACAATAGTCCCTGATTACAACAGTTGCATATAATAGCACAGCCTCTTATACCAAGACCCATTCCTAAAATGTCTTTCATTCCCCCGGGGACAATACACGAACCAAGCATATTCATTTTCCAACAGATTATTTTTATAAGGTTGCAAATGTCCACAACCAAACCACACTCGGTTTCTCTTTTAAGTGTTTTTTTGTAATAAAAATTGCCTATACATAAGGTATAGAGTGTGATACTTTGATATAAATACACATGTGAAATGATTACTACCATCAATCTACTAAATCTATGAATCTGTTCATATAGTTGTCACTTTTGTGTCTAGTGAGAACATTTAAGATTTATTCTCTTGGGAATTTTTATATATACTCCATAGTATCATTAACTGTATTCCACGAGCTGTACATTAGTTCTCTGGAACTTGTGCATCCCACATAACTGAAGCTTTGTACACTCGGACCACTACCTCCCCACTTTTCCCTCCCTGACCCCTTAGTTGCCACCGTTCTACTCTAGGCTTCCACGGATTTGACTTCCTAAACTTCCACATTCTTAAAATTCCATGTTTTGTCATTGTTGGGACAAAATGGCCAACACCTACAACTTAAAGCAGCACAGGCTTAAATGGTTCAGATTTTTGGTGTTTCAGCTCACAGCTGGGTGTCCCAAGCCAGAATCACCATGTTGGAAGGGTGTGGAGGGCAGAGCTGTGTGCCTTGCGGCAGCCAAGAAGCAGAGAGAGAGGGGGGAGGAGCCAGGAGGGACACACAACCTCCAAAAGCACATTCCACGTGACACCCTACTTCCAGCCCGGCCCTACCTCCTAACAGCACCTCTAGCTAAAATCTCACGAATGAATCAATCTCCTAATGAGTACAGCACCCCATGTGATCTAATAAGCTTCTAAAATCCCTACCTCTGAACATGTGAGACTTTTGTGGGACATTTTAAATGAAAATTATAAGATAGACATACATGATAAAATCTAGTATTTTTATTTCTGTGGTTGGCTTGTTCACTTAGTACAGTGTCCTTCAGGCTCATCTATATAGTCATGAATGCATGATTTCCTTCTAGTTTTAGGCTGAATTGTGTGTGTGTGTGTGTGTGTGTGCGTGCGTGCACACGCATGTTGATATCTCTTTTTAGTTTGCACTGTTTCATTTGTATTTTCATTGGTATAATCTTGTGGAATATAATGAATACATTCATCCTAGGTCAGGGATAAGATACACCCTTCAAAGTTACATGCTATCTATCTACTTCTTCAACTAGGCTCCAACTCCTAATAGCCCCTTCTGCCAGGAACCCCACGGTGGCTGAGTCCATTGACAAGGTCAGTGTCCTCACAATCCATTTGCCTCTGAATACTGGTAGTGTGGGAATTAGACCCTCAATCCATGAATCTCTAGAGGGAAGTTCATATTTATATCACAACCCGGATGAATATTTATCAGTCTGCATGCTAGTAAAGATCCTGCATAAACTTATTTCTTTCATTTTATTCAAAATTTTAGCCTGACATGATAGCTTCATAGCTACATTTAGTTTTAGACCTTCAGCTACATAAAATATCTTCTGCTATTATGAATATCCTATTGAGGATTTTTTGTAAATGATATGACTTTCTAAAATTTTATTTTAATGGTACATTTTAGATGTACATAGTGATAGCATTCATCACAGGGGATTTGCACTTCTACATGATATATCTTGTTGCTTCTTTTTTTCCTCTTCCCCTCCCCTCCCTTCACCCCTCCCTCCCTCCTTATTTACAAAAGCTTTATTTCCATTTTTTCCTTCCATTTTTTATTTCTCTTGTCCCTCTGTTCCTCTCCTCCTCCTCCTCCCTTGCACCCTTTCCCATTTGGACATGTAAATGATATGATTTTAGTGCCCAAAGCCCAAATTTATGGTTTCTGAGGAAGAACACATGTGCATCTATTTAGTGATACATTTCCACAGTAATATTCATAGCACTGGTTTAGCCAAACTTTCTTGCTCTGATGCAACCAGCATTTTGCCAAGACAAAAAAAAAAAAAAAAAAAAAAAATTTTCCTAAAATTTTCTCCCAGATGGCAAGTTCTCTACATAAATGCTTTTCCTTTTCTCACTAGCTCAATTTGAAGTTTTCAGGTTCTTTAGACTTACTTAGAGTTTTCACAACTTCAAATTGAGTCTGAATGATAGAATTCATCCATTTGGAACCAATGTGGTTGAATGGAGTCAGTGTTCACAGAAAGAAAGCCAGTTGACTTGCTTTATTCTCCCTAAACTCCCCCAAAAAGAGGCAAAATAACCTTACACAGGTGTTCCAACATTTTTTTCTCTTGTTTACAAATAGAGAAACCAACAGAATGCTGAGGCCAGTGATACTTATTTCCCATCTCATGGGGGTGGCCAGTTTTTAATCCATTCTCTTTTCAGATTCTTGGAACGATCCACTGGGATATAATCTATGTAAGTGTCAGACATTCAAACTCGTTTGGATGGAATGAACTTCATGAGCAGGGCAAGGAAAATTTCATTAACATAGTGGAGAACAACCATTAGATTCAATTCACTTAAATTGCACTTGCCCTTTTAAATTATTTAATTCCTTTATCCTCATTGTCTCATCAGTGAGGTTATTATTATACGTTTCAGTGACTGTAAATAACATTTATAAAATACTTAACCCATAAAGCCTACAACTTATTAAACATACATTTGTTATTGATTCATTGTTGTCTCCACTTGTTAGAGATTCTGTCTGTACACAAAATGTCCAGGCAATATGGACTGAATTAAATTAGGAATAAACTATATTTGACTATTTCAGGGTTCACAGGAACCATAATTATGGGGATACTGGTATATGATATTGGGAAGATTATTCACACAAAATTTGAGAGATTTAAAGGTGGATGCACCAATTCAGGAAACAAGTTTTCCTGTTTAAATATGTTTCATTGGTATTTGTTGGACTTATATGTCTTAGTTATACATTATTTTCAATAAAAACAATGGGTTATATCTAATAAAAGAGAGTTTCAAAACATGTAATTGCACCCAGTCTGGTCAATGTGAGTGTGTCTCTGAGGGTGTTTCTGAAGGAGATCTGGGAATTACGGGTGAATTTACTGAAGTATGTTGTTCTCCCTTAACTTGAAGAGGCAGAACCAACCCTTTGAGGGTCTGAATAGAAAACAGCGAGGAGGAAGGAGGCATTTTCCCTCCCTACGCCTGCCTGCTAAACTAGGAAACGCGTCTTCTCCTGCCGTTGGACTGAGGTTTGTCCCACCAGGTCCCTGGTTCTTAGGCCTTCAGTCTGAGACTGGATCACGCCATAAGCTTTCCTGGATCTCCAGTTTACTGAATGCAGACCTCACAGCCTGCAAAATGCATAAGCCAATTCCCTGCAGTAGGTAAGTAGGCAGAGAAGAATACACATATTTTACTAATACTGTAACCATGTTTGCTTGAATAAAATAACAAGACAGTGACTGCATGAAGGATGAACCAAAATTCTAAAAAATATCAAGTGGGAGCCAGGCACGTCTCACATCTTGTAACCCCAACACGTTGGGAGGCTGAAGACAAAAGACCACAAGTTCAAGTCTTGCCTGCGCAATTTCCTGAGACCCTGTCTCAAATTAACAAAAAGAAAAAAAAAAGTCCTGGGCTCAATCCCCAGTACTGCAAAAAACAAGGAACAAACAAAACACAAACAAAAAATCAGGGAGATACTCTCAGAATTTTATTCCCATATTTATTTGGAAATTTAAAAAATACTTATTTAGCCTATTAAGTTCAAATGTGCAGTCTTATGCTGCTATTTTCCCATTGGAGTTAAACACCTTCTAATTCTGACATTAAATCTATGTTTCAGGGCAAGCTGAAATGTCCCTGTTTTAAAATCTAGGAATTATGCTAAAATAGTTGCTGGCTTTGCAAAAGTGTTTTATACTAACTAGAATAAATATAAATAATTTGTCTCTAAAACCCAATATTACCTAGGTTTTTCTGATGATACCAATACTTAAAGCTGAAATTTCCCAAGAGTTTCAATAACATTTTATTCATCACTAAGCACACTTTTTTTAAAAAAAAGAGATTCAAGTTGTACATGAATTTTTGTAGGATATCATGATAGGCTGAATTTGAAATTAATCCTTCAGTAAATAATGTATTTATATGTAGCAAGCATTTGTTCCTCTAAATCTTATGGGAACTTTCCAGTCATATACTCATTCAAATTCAGTGACAAGACTAAATCTACTGCAGAAATGTGATAATATTGAAAGAATGTTCTGCAGGAATGTGATTTTAATTGAACTGATACTCTTGCCAATACATACAGTGCCTTCTTCAGAGTGAAAACTTTTATTTTATAGTTATTGGAATGACTAAGTTATTTTCACCATCTAAATGCATTGTATGCTCTGAATTATTCTCTTTTGTGCAGTGGGAAATTATAAATAACATATAAAATGGGCAGATAAGTTTTTACACTTACTGAAAAGAAAAAATACTCAAAAGCTTCAAAGTACACAGAATGTTATTATGACAGGAAATAGATACTTTGTTCAGTTGGTGTTGTATAGTAAAATAGAGAAGACAATTCTACAAACTTGTCACAAATATTTTAATCTCACAGAGAAAAGTACATGATTGTTACTATTTGTTCTTTTACATTCTTTATGTGTTCTCCCTAGTGAAGAGGTTATGGCTACAGAAAGATATTAAAAAAGTGATACAGAAAAAAAAAATAAAAAAAATAAGATTAACCTGCACTGGACATTTTTAGTTATTCTCTCAAATACGTATTTGTTGGATAAGACTTAAACATTTTCATCAATAAAAATAATGAGTTATGTCTACATCAAGAGACTTTTAAAATGAATGTTTTACTTAGTGGTGATATTCAAATGGAAATGTGCCAAGCAAAAATGTTCCTTAAAACTTTTCCATAGCTACTGACATGCATTTTTAAAAACTTATATCTACTTTTACAAACAATATTATTAAATAGATTTATCATTGCTGATATAGTATTCTCATTGAATGATAAAAAGAAAATGTGGGAGAAATATATAAATACAAGTACAAATATATCAAATTATTAAACCAATAAATTGGTTTTTTTGTTTGGTGTTTTTTAAATTTCACTTTAATGGTACATTTTAGATGTATACAGTGATAACATTCAACATAGGGAATTTGTACCTCTACATGATATATCTTGTTGCTTCTTTTTTTCCTATTCCCCTCCCCTCCCCCTCTTCCCTCCTTATTTACAAAAGCTTTGTTTCCATTTTTTTCCTTCCGTTTCTTATTTCTCTTATCCCTCTGTTCCTTTCTCCCTCCCCTTCCCTTGTTCCCTTTCCCATTTAGACATTTTCTTCCCTTTCTCAATATAATATTGTTATAATGTAGAAAATACAACATACAAAATTGAAAATCTTACCCAGAGATAATCAGTTACTACAGTCATGTAGTTGTGTACATTAAGTCTTTCAAATTTTATTTTTCCCATTGCTTTATCAACCTACTTTTCCCCCATTAGTAAAATATTCCAAACATCTCCGTTAAAAACAAACAAAAAAACAACAAAAAAGAGTCTAACTGGACAGAAGTGATATTTTACTGTGGTTTAAGTTACATTTCTCTGATGATTAGGGAAAAATTAGAAAAATTATATGCTTGTTGATGATTTATATGTCTTCTTATGAGAAATGTGTATTTGAACTGACAATGATGATACTGTGTTTTGATTCTAGAGCTATATTAGAATTAGGTACCATGGATAACAACATAACCATGGATACCACAACATGACTGGAATTTTCTAGAAAATATCAGACTTTTCAAGCAATACTCATTGACACTGCTTTTGAGAAATAAATTCTATATTTAGACTGTGTTTTATCTATATGGCACTCATTATATTAGCAAGTTGTTCTTTATGCTTGTTTCTTTTCTTTATAAAAGTTAAACATTAGACAGCAAGAGAAGCATTTGGTTTATCACTTATTATGGCTGTGCCATAATAAGACATAGGCTTTTCCCTATGTCTAATAAGACATAGATGTCTCCCTAAAGACTCAGGTGGTCAAAGGTGGCACTTTTTCAGAGATACAAAACTGTGTGATGCTGGCATTCAGGGTGTGTGATTACTAAATCGATCCACTGCTTAGTTTGGCACCACTTTAATCTCAGCAGCCTGGATAAGATATAAGGGGCAGACAGAAGCTGCTTAGGCCCCTGGTTTACCTTGCTGCCTTTTGTCTGTCTGTCACACCACCCTGCCTTGGAGTTAGCCAATTAAGGACAGAAAACTCTACAAACTGTGAGTCAAATAAACCTTACCCCCTTCAACTTTGAGGGTCAGGTTTTTTGTCCCAGCAATGACAGAAGAGTAACTAAAACATCACTAAACTTCCAAATCTAACAGTTCTTCGTGTATATTAAATGACCAAAATATTTGATGTATAAATTAATTAATAACATTTTAACACTTACTCAATTTTGAGTCTATCAGTCTCACTAAAATCTCTCAGCATGTTTCCAGGTATATGGAACTTAGTGAATATTTGGGCAACTCAAGTGTATCGTGTTAATGTAAAATTATTCTAGAAAGGATTGCGATTAAAATATAATTATATAGATTCTAATTTCAAAAATTGCCTCTGCACAAGAGAGCTGATGAAATTCTATAAATGGAATTTTTATGATTTAGCCTAAATTTGCATAGTTTTGGATAGCTATGCCTGTCTGAAAAGTTCATGATATTTGTTGATATTCTTGCTCAGCTTCCCAACCTCTCTCTGGCAGCAGATATAAGACAAATAGTTATAATTATAAAATACAATCATTTTTATTTTTTTCCTTTTGCTTTCCCATGACACAAAAAGTAGCTATTCGCCATCTGTTTTATTCCAGTCTACCCTGGATTATAGAATTCAACGCTTTATATGACTGCTTAAATCATTTTAAAATATTTACTTTGCTGCTAAAAATCCTGACACACACTCATCTTTGCCTGATATATTCAAGTTGTTTAGTTAAATCCCCTTCCACATCTAAAAGTAACAAATGAATTTATTTTACAGCCGATATATTATATTAAAATTTATAAAATTTAGCAAGAATTAACTTCATCAGTTATATTTAATTAGCTAAGAAATAATCATATAAGTAGACCACGTTGATGCTAAAATCTTGGCCTACATATAAAGCAAAAATATTGATTTTGGAGAGACTGTATGGCAAAACTGTGCAAATTACTTGCCATCAGTTTTTTTGTTTTTTGTTTTTTTGGTTTTTTTTAACCTTAACATTAGTAAAGCAAAATCTTTACCTCAAAGGAAGATACTATGAGAGGGAACCCAGAGATTTCTGCTGAAATGAAAACCACTGGGCATTGTAAATATCTTATCAATACAAAATAATATTTTATCTTAATTTCTTTAAAATACAAAGGGTTATTTTTAAAATTATATCATAATATTATTGGTCTTACATATTTCAACTCTATCATATAAGCCACAGGAAGATAAAATTACTTTGTCAAACTCCTGTATTGTTTATAAATTAGGAAAATATTAACTCTACAGACATATTGGGCAAATTTATAAGAATAGTTTCATCGCTGGAACAAGAAACAAAACAATGAGAAACAGTAAGTTACACATGAAATGGACAAGTTAAAATTGAGTGTGAAAATGTATTCAAATTTCTAAAAAGCTGGAAAGGAAGAAACAAAGAACAAACAGAAAAGAACAAAGGGAAAAGACGAAGCAAAATGGTATAAGTAAATAAAAACATGAAAATAATTACATTTAATGCTAATGGTCCAGAAAGAAGATATTGTAAGGTTGGATGAGAAAATGAGTGCCAGCTATTTAGTGACTATGAACGATAGATATTATATGAATAAGCCTGACAGGCTGGAAGAAAAGGGTATGAAAGATACATTGTGGAATCAAAAGCTGCAATAACTGTACAAATAGCTTCACTGTCAAAAATATATTAACAGAAAAAGGGTGTTTCATACAGATGAATGAAAAGAGTGAATCCATAAAAAGCCATAATACAGTATTGAGCAATATGCTTCCAATAATGAAAGGCTACTTCAAAATTCATGATGTAAAAATTAATGGCATTAAAGAAAGAAACTGACAACTAAACAATCATAGTTGGCAATTTCAGCACCACAATCTAAGTAACTGATAGAAAAGCTCAACAAAGGAATCACCTGATCTGAAAAGACTGTAAGTCTAAATGATGTTATCAACCCACCACCTTTCCCTAACCGACACTTAGAAGACACTCTGTCCCCCACAATAGAATGCATATTCATTTCATAGCTATATGGTACATTCACATAAGTCAGCCACTCACTAGGCCATAAAATAAGAAGCAAAACACTTAACAGGACTGAAATCACAAGGAGTGTGTTCTTAGAACAAAACATTTAAAATATTTAGGAAATTGAAACACTTGGAAATTATTTGAAAATATAAAATTCAAAAACACAGTTACATTGGAAGTTGAAATGCTAAGAAATTGAAAAACACACTCCTAAATAATCCATCATTCTGAGGAGATCTACCAAGGAAGATTAGAGAATGTTATAAACTGAAAGAGAATGCAAACACAGCATATTGAAAATTGTTTAATTCAGCTAAAACTGTGACTACTGAAACAGTGATCATGTTATGTGTTCATATAAGAACAGAAAATCTAAAATGAAAGACCTACACTCTGGAAGGTGAGGAGAGGAGAGGAGGGGTAAGGGATGAAAAAAGAATTAGATTGTGTTGTGTACATGTACCAATTCCCATGAGGAATGCAATCATTATGTACTACAAACATGTACCAATAAAACAAAAATTTAATAAAAAGTGACGTAAGTTTTCATCTTAAGGAACTAAAAAAGAAGACCAAATTGAATCCAAACCAAGAACTACTGAGCATGGATAAATAAAGTAGAAAATGAACAATAGAGAAATTTTGAAAAGTAAGTAGAGAAAATTTTGAAAAGATTTTTAACATCAATCTATAAAAATCCAGCTAGACTAATCAGGAGAATTATAAATACTAGATATAAAACCATCAATCAATAAGTTGGAAAGACCAAATTACAAATTCTGGATTATGCCATCTCCATAGAAACAGCAAAGTCATCTCCTGAATTGACCATGATTTTGTCCTGTTTTAGCTACATGCTCTATACTATGTGACTTCTGAACTCCTTACTTTAACTTCACTTCTGATCAGTATAATCACACCTCCAGTGGAGAAAATTGGTGAATCTCTGGGATAAAGGATTTACTGATATTGCATAACACAACTTTCAAGTAGCATGGTCTTTCTTTCCTCTGGAACCCTACACTAAGGCTGTTAATTTATCGCATGTCCTTCCCTTTGTTTGGCTTTGTGTCATAAGAAAATTAGCCTGTACCATTAGATCTTAATCTGGTCCCTGAACATTTCTGCTCTATGAGATCTAGAATGGTTTGCTTAATTGCCCACATAGGATGCTACTGAGATAAATTTATCTTCTACAGCTCTGACACCACCATATCTTCTTTCATATTTTCTATCTCTCCTGATATCACCAAATTTTATATAAAAATCTTATTTTCAAAAGTATTCCAAAGGTTGATATTCTGACTGAGGTTAAGGCTTGGTCTTACTGGTCCTTAATTTCTCCCTGGCATTTTTCAATGAGTCAAGTCACATTTTAATTCCAATAGCCCTTAAATTTTTAGGAGTTTTTTGAAAAATTTCTGTCTACTAAAGTACTCTCTGAGTACTCTGAACTGTGCTTGTTTTCCTAACATTACAATTCCAGTAGCCATCAGAGTGCTAACATGAGCTGATACTGTCTATTCTCCTTGCCCAATAATTGCTGACTAGAGAGTCTTTCACACAGTAGGAATATACACTCTTTCAGAACTGACTGGATGGAAAAATCATCTCTAAGAGAAAACTAGAGTACCGTGGCATTTTACTCTTAAGATAAAGAATTATCTTTGTGGTAGTACAGGCTGATAATAGTAATAGAGGTTGAAGTATAGGTTATCTTTTGTTAAGAAAGAGGTCATCACATGCTGGGAAAACTTGACAAGCAAATGAATGTACTAAATTCATTGAAAGTTCAACTATAATCTATGCTGAATGTTAACCCAGATTTCTGAGCAGTTTTTTTAATCTTCCTTTTTTTTACTTACACTGTCAAAAGCAGTTCTAAAATTAGATAATGATCCATGTTCCTTTACTTAATTTTCCCCAAAATGTGACTAATATTCAAGTAACTTAATTTTTTTATACCTCAACTTACAAAATAGGAAAATTAGCTCTGTACTGTTTTTTTAATTAAAAGTAATTTTCCCTACATACAAATTCCTAGAGAGAAACATATTTATACATTATGATCCTTGTGCCAAAATAATAATTTTCAAACTAATACCCAATTTGAAATAAATTTAGTCATTTTCATCATGCTTAAAACTCAAATGGTGGGCTGGGGATTTAGCTCAGTGGTTAGAGTGTTTGCCTCGCAAGCATGAGGCCCTGAGTTCAATTCCTGGTACCAAAAAA
>QZML01000746.1:2371899-2409893 GCA_016801275.1 Hystrix brachyura
TTTTTTTGTTTTTTTGTTTTTTTGTTTTTTTTTTTTTTTGTTTTTTGTGGTGCCGGGTATCGAACTCAGGGCCTTGTGCTTGCAAGGCAAGCACTCTAATCACTGAGCTAAATCCCCAGCCCCCCTAAGTGGGTTCTGATCACACCAGAAAGGAAGCGCAATGTCTTTAAGAGCCATCAAGCTTCTCCTATGCTTCCTTTATTCTTCTGGCCACCTATTTCTTGGGGCAGGCAGTTTGCTTTTGCTTCTCTAATCATCCATGCTAGATTATGAAGTCCTGGAAGCAGAGACTTATCTTTCAAATAAGATTTCCTCATAGAACCTAAAACTGTAGCAAGTAGCAGGACATCTTCAAGCATTCAAATATTCATGTGTTGAATAAATAAATAATGTAACAAGAATATAAAAAATGAAGGCGCCATCAAGAGTTTTGCAAATGCATTAACCATCAAAGATTCTACTACCCCTGAAGTTATACATTCTGTAAAATATTAGTCATCTGCAAATTCTTGAACAAACTTAATAAGTTCATTATTTGTTAAATCTATTTCTAGTCTCTATTATCAGAAAAAAACTTATTTAGATATGAAATACACACACCAACTTAAAAAAATTAAAAAATAGCATAAACATTATGTTTTTTAACTCTGTTCTCAATGCTCCATGTGCTTTTAAAAAGGCAACATATTTTACCAATTCCAAGTGTTTTTCCAGAGTCAGTATATTCTCTCTGTCTCTATCTATCTATCTATCATCCAGCTATCCCATTTATACATACAGATGCATATATGCAAGCTCAGATGTCTGTATAATTTTTCCTTTTACATATTTTAGCATACTTACACACATCAAAATGCAGCCTATATTATATTTCTATTGAAAAGTCATCTGAGATATTTTAATGTACAAAGTATCCTATTCATCATGTTCCCTGGTGAATATAACACAATCCACCTACATATGACTGGCCCAATCCCTAATGGACTTTGAGGATTTTCCCCCATTCTACTTTTACAGAAACTAACTAGAATAGATGGTTTTGTACATAAATCTTTGCACATTTCTATAACACAAATGGAAGACAAGTTCTTAAATGGGAATTCCCAGATCAAATTGTTTACCGTTTATTTTACAAATATCATTGGATTATCCTACATAGGTACTGCAGGTGTTAGTTTTTATTGTGAAATACGAAAATATTACCCATTTATCAGCTTAAAACAATATATATATATACTTTTTTACCATTTCTGTGGGATAGAAGGCCAGAAATGGATTATCTGACTTGCCTATAAGCCTACAACTAATGTGTCTCAAAGTAGTCTTATTTTGTATTTCTCTTATAGTGATGAGTTTAAGAAGCTTTTCGCATACCTAAATGAAACAAATATTTCACTCTTTGTAGACTGTTCATGGCTGCCTACTTTATCATATGTTTATTGCATTCCTTTGGTATTAATTTGAGAAATCCTCTACATGGTTTAAGTAAGCCATTTGACTGTAAGGATGTTGAAAATATTCATTCTTATTCAGTGAACTGGTTTTAGATTTTGAGAATTTTCTTTCCTCTTCAGAGACATTTCCCTCTTCATTTTAACATAGCTGTGAAAATTACGTGGTTTGTGTTCTGTTTCCTTAGAATAGACTAAATTCCAGGTGGATGAAGATTTAAATTTAAAATTAAAAAAAAAAAGGGAGAACAACACAAGGGAAAATTTGTAATCTTCACCTTACTAGTGAAAGGGCTTCTACACGAGCTCTGTGTTAAGCACAGAGGGAAAAGGACTGGAGGGATATGTCTGTGCTAAAATACAGGTCAAGAGAGAGACCTCCACACTGGTCAAATACTGAGAGCCTCCAAGAGAGAGAGTCCCACCCACTTCTCCAGACAGGTCTGTCTCACTCACCCGAGGCCTCTGGGGACAAGTAGGATGCTCTTTCTTTTTTTTTATTATTTTTATTTTAAACCAAGAGCATGTATTGGTACATTCTACATACATTGGTCACATTCATTACATTTATTCTGTACCTATACATGGTGCATCTTGGTTCTCCCCCTCTCCCCAGCCCCTCCCCTCTCCTCCCTCCCTCCCTATCTATATCAGGTTCATTCATCATTTTCCATATTTTCCCTTTCCCCTCTCTTTCCCCTGTTGCCTTTCTGCTTTTCCCCTTCTTTCTTTCTAGCACTCCTCTCCACTGCACAGCATCGTCCTTTTATATAATATCTATTACACCTCTTTGAACTTATTTACAGTTATGGTCTCTTATATCAGAGAAACAATTCGATGCGTGCTCATGAGTGTCCGATTTATTTCACTTAAGAGTATGTTCTCAAGAAACACCCATTTATATATGAATGACTCTAGTTTATCCTTTTTTATGGCAGTGCAGTACTCCATCGTGTAGAAAAACCACATCTTCTTCAGCCACTCGTTGGTTGTTGGGCATTTAGGTTGTTTCCAAGACTTAGCTATTACAAATTGCGTTGCGCTAAACATGGTGGTACATATGTCCTTGTGGTATGACGATTTTAATTCTTCTGGGAAGATCCCCAGCAGGGGAATAGCTGGGTCAAATGGAACCTCCAGCTGTAGTTTTTTGAGGAATCTCCATATTGATTTCCACAGTGGCTGGACCAGCCTACATTCCCACCAACAGTGGAGGAGTGTTCCTCTTTCCCCACAGCCCCGCCAGCATTTGTTATTGGTTGATTTTCCCATATACACGGTTCTTTCTGGAGTGAGGTGGAATCTTAACATTGTTTTGATTTGCATCTCTCGAATGACTAGTGATGTTGAACATTTCTTCATATATTTATTTGCCATTTTTATTTCTTCATCTGAGAAATGTTTATTCATTTCAGATGCCCATTTTTGAATAGGGTCTTTAAATTTGGGGGGTTTGATCTTTTTGAGTTCTTTATATATTCTGGATGTTAGACCTTTATCTGAAACTGGGAATAAGCTTAATTTTATTTCTCTGTTTTTTAAACCTGAACAATCAGAATGTGAAATAGGCCCTTAAAACAAGTCCAACTCATTTATTTAAAGTGATGCCCTGTATTCCCCCTGTTTTCCAGAAGTTATAGCATCATTTTCAGAGCTGCTTAAAATATTTTCCTGAATTTGCGTGCCGTATTTTTATTTGCTCCTTTTCAGCATTATATACCTAGATTGATTTTAGGTTTTTGGTAGATATTTCTTCAGTGTTTATATATGGCAAAAATGGCAATAATTCAAACACTTTTAAACTTTAAGCTTTTAAATGCTTTCATGATCAAAGCAAATGGACTTTTTCAGGAAAAATGTCTTTCAGAAAAGATCACCAGTAATCATCTTTATCAACAATGTACGATAATGTAATATCTCTCTTCTCAGTATTGAATGTTTATCTATGTTATTAATCTTTGCCAAGCTGATAAAAAATAGTTTTTGGTTGTTTTTGTTTTCCTTATATTTGAATAATTAGATATTTGAATAAATGGCAGTTTGAATAAATATTTTACTTATTTAACAATCAATATTGCTATTATTTACAAATTGTTTTGCTTTTATTAAATTTTTCTCATTTATTTGTATAAAGATATAAAGAATAGATTTAGATCATTTGTCTCATAAGCATTTTTATGCATTTCTGTGAAGGGTTCTTCCTACAGTATATTACTTGGCAATTATCTGCTTAAACAATTATCATTATGGCTAATAACTGTGTTTTGGGAATCAGTTTCTTGGGCCCATATGATGATTCTAGTGTTTATTAGTGGTATGATTCCTAGAAAGTTGTTTAATCTCTGAATTTGTTATTTATTTAAAATTCCTCAATCATAGTTGCTCTTAGGAGTATGTAAAGTGTTTTGTTTCTGTGTCTGACACATTTTATATACTAAATGTTAGCTTTCGTGATTTTAATTAAGTTACATGGAAATATTTAAATTTACATTAATTTTATAATTGATCCTCATAAGCTCAGCCAGCTTTCTGTCAACTTCTCTCTTCTTTTAGATGGGCATCAGATGTTAGAGCAAGAAATATTGTGGACATTAATTCTCCCTTCTCTTTTATACAGGTAAAAGAATCTGGTCATGTGTTGTTTGTAGCTTTCTAATACTAACAGTACTTTGCATACTATTTCCTGAGTTTACATTCTCTGCGTATGTAGATATAAACACAAAATAGTCAAAAATTCTGATATCAAAAAATTTATGGTCTAATTTTCTACTTTTTATTTTGTTTTTGCAGTCCTTTTTTGCAATTTTATTCCAGTTCCAGATTTTGGTATTGGCACAATATATTTCTTGGGTGAATTTTCCTACATATTATAGTTATAAAATCTGGGGGATGGGATTTAGTTCGGTAGTAGAGCATTTGCCTACAAGGCCCTGAGTTTGATCCCCAGCACCCACAAAGTCCCTTGTAGTTATAAAAGGACAGAGTTTTAAATTCAGCAACAATTAAAACAAAAATATGAAGGGGATGCTCTTTCTAGCCCTTCCACGAGAGCTGAGCAGTGAGAGACCTGGATTCAAAAGTCACGTGCTCTGTAGCATTTTCTCTGGTCACTTCCTCTAGAATTTCAGCTATAACCATAGCAGGTTAAATCACACTTTCCTCCTTCACGTTTTTCTCCTTTCGTCTTTTCCTTATCTGATAAACTTTAAATTCATCATTTTAGATTCTGTCTCCCAGATTTCGGTTCTGTGACCACAGAAGTTTGGTCTGCTAATTGCTCTCTGAGCCTCTAGGATTCAGCACATTGTCTGGCTCCCCGAGTGTGGTGTGCACAACGTCAAGGTCTTTCACGAACGAAGCAGGTAAACATATAAACGCGGGTCTCAACGTCTGATAATAACCTCGAGCAAAAGAAGCTGCCCCAAGAAGCAGCAGAAAGTTCGTGGTATGTTTCCTAGATAGAAGAATATCAATAAATTGAGAGCTTAAAAATCATAAAGCACTAAAATGTGAAGGAAAGGAAGTCGTTTGCCAAGAAAAATAAAGAAATAATTTACATTAAAAATCTGGAAAATCATTGAGTCGCTGCAAAGAATAAAATTCCCCACCTTGAAAGGAACTTGACCTGGCAGAATATAAAAATTGCTTTGAATTCTCTTGACAGGTCTCCGGAGGGTTAACTATCTATCGGAGGGTAATTTCTGCCTCGAACCGACAGACATTTAGAACTTGCTGTATTCCACATGAGAACCTAATTCATTCGTGAGAAAAAAATAGGTGATTATTTGCATTTGCTCCTTTTCTCCCTTTCCTATTTTCTTATTGTTTTAAAGAAACCTTATGTAGAATATCCAATGTGGCCTATTTATACCTACAATATAAATGAAAAATTTTCCTTGGATAGTTAAAAGAAACTTGCTCCACATTTAATTTGATTCTTCAATTTCATTTTGTGGTAATGAGAAACTTTATTAAAGACTTCTTCCAAAAATTCCTATTTTATTTAGCTCAGTGATTAGAGTGCTTGCCTTGCAAGCACAGGGCCTGAGTTCGATACCCGGCACCACAAAAAAAAAAAATTCCTATTTTAGATTTTATTTTGCTAAATACACATTTTGAGAATTCTTTAATCTCAATATTATTTATGATTTTTTAACATAGATACAAGCAATGGGTAAATCAGAATGTAAATTATAAACAGTACTTTTAAAATGAACAAAAATAGAATATGATGAAATATTAAAAATAATATAAGGTTCTAAAAAGTCAAGGCTTTCAAGTCCACGAGTAACAGAATAAAGCCCTTGAACATGGTACTTAATTGAAAGAGTGACCATCAGATTAAGACAAGGCTCAGCCAACCAATTCCACGCTCCTATCTCTGGAGGGAGAAAGTTAGGGAGATGAGCTTTGTTATTCTACTACAGGAAAGCAACATAATCTCAGTATTAATAAGATATTGCCTTCTTTTCTTTTTTTCTTTTCTTTCTTTCCTTTTTTTTCTTTCTTTTCTTTCTTTCTTTCCTTCCTTTCTTTCTTTCTTTCTTTCTTTCTTTCTTTTCTTTCTTTTGACAAGAGAATTCTTAACAGATTTGAATAGCAATGTAAAAAAAAAAATAAAATAAGATATTGCCAAGGACTAAGTACTCACATGATTTCTAAGTATATGCTGTCCTTTATTTGCCAGCATATATTTTACAGTCAATTTCAAAAAAGCTAGTAATCCTGAAAGTTTATTAAGTAGTGTTCTAGCATAAAAAGAAACGTTTGATGTTTTGTTGCTATAGGGTTAGGAATCTAACCCTGCAACAACTAGAATATCAATAAATATTTCTGAAACACAACCTAGTGCAGGTTTATAGGTAAGAATTGTATTTTTTGCTATTCTGAAAGTGAAAGATAGTTCTCATAAAATTAACAGTAATTATTTCTAGTGGTAGGATGAAGGAAAAATTAAATTTTCTTTGGATAGCAGATGGAGATTTTCACATCAAAATTCTAATCTTGCAAAATATAACTTCTTTATAACAATTTAATTTTAACTTTGAATTCTATTCTACTTGATAACAGAAAAAAGTTCTTTTTAGTTCTGGAAAAATTCTGCAAATTCATTTTTCCCTAAATTCATTTCAAGATTGAAAGCTCTTCATCTGAAAATTACATCTCAATTCTACTATATCCCTGTATCTTCATCTTCCTTTCCAGAGTTCCTGTCCCTATTTATCAGCCTATTGCCTGTAGTCACTGCCCCCTAAATACTGACTCTGTCTTCCCTTCCCATATATCGCCAGGATCCGTGGAAACATTGAGATGTTTCAATCTCCTTTTGGGGTCATAGCTTCACTGCTTGCTCTTCAGGAGCAAGGGAAGATATTCAGATTTCAGAATAGGTCAACAATCGCCTCCTCACCAACTTTTAGAATAGAAGCATGTGTCCACTGCTCAAAGATCCTTCCAGAATCATTTGGGGTTTCTTCCCTTACCTCAGCCCATCAAAGTTTGGCTTGCGAAATGAGTCATTTTTCAGAAACTGGTATCTACAATTAACTGTTGCTGTTTCTTTGAATTTCCATCAGCCATTTAATTTTTTCTCCTTTGGAGGTATAAGCCAAAGTTCTTTGTCTTCCATGGTATTACCAAAGCTAGTACTTGTGGTACTGGTCTATAGGGCACACTTCAAAGCTGTGCATTCCTATTTATCTATTGTGTGAAATTTCTACTGTGTATATTAGTATGAATTTATATAGATGAAATCTATAAATAAATATATATCCACATTAGTGTCACTGGTCCAAGCTTTAATGAAATGGAGCAACTCAAATGATGGCACTTGTGTGTCTGGAACATGTGTATGTATCAAGTCCTGCAGAGAAACACAAAGCTTAGTTTTCCAGAACTCGAAACATTCTCTAAAGCAAGGGAAATCCTTAAAGCCCATTATTCCCCTCGTGAATTTGAATAGTTTATGTTTGTAATTCAAAGACAATAATTCGATATTTTGGTTAATTCTATGTTTTACCAAACCAAGAGTAAGTCTTTGCATAAGCTATTTTACCATTTTACTTTAGCAAATAATTATTTCAGCAGTTTTGTGTACAGGTCATCTTTGTACATTCTTGGGGGGAAGGAAGCTAAATTTCCTCTACAATTTTGGAAAAATGCAATCATAATAATGACTTTAAAAATAGTGCAATGAACATTTACCTAGGTTCACCTAATTACCAACACTGCCATGTTTGTTCTCTCTCTCTGGCTCACACACACAGAGACGATTCTGAAAATTTAAGTATATATTGCAGGCATGAAGCTAGTTCATCATTAAATATTTCTACAAGTGTCTAAAATAAGATTATCTTCTTATCTAATCAAATACTACCAATATTATGTTGAAGAAAATTCATATTACACATTTGTCCCTATATTGCTCTCGACGATTGCCATGTCTTGCTCCCAAATTTATTACCTTCTATGTACATTTAGTTTTGAGTTGCCACTTGATCAATTCTACAATAAACACAAATTTTTATCCAAACTACTGTATTAGTCAGAGTTGCCAGGGAATAGATTTAATACAGGATACATTTATTTATAGGATTATCTTATAATAGTCACCCCAAAAATCGAATGTAGAAGGGTGCCAGAGATCTGTCTGCACCCTCGAGACCTGAAGAATCCAGCCGAGGGGCTGGACCCCATGGCGTTGTCTCACCCAATCCGTATCAAGGATCCGCACCACAAAGGCCTGAGGGCCAGTGGTAAAAGCTAGAAAGTCTACACCCGCAGGGTGGAAGATCTGCGCCAGAAGGCTGAGGGAGCTGCACTGGAGCCAGGAAGCAACACTCAAGACAAAGGCAAAGACCAGAGCTCCCCCAAAGAGAACGGCAGCCATCCCTGGAGACAGCGAGGACCCAAGCTTCTCCTCTGACAAGAACAGCTGAGTTCCTATCAGGAAAACCAGCCACAACAGATCTTCTCCTGGGAAATCAGCAGCATGCCATCCTCCCCTCCCAGTCTCCTCTTATGCGGTCCCAGCGACAATCCACACATAGGTCTTGCACACCCAGAACTGCGCGGACTCAGTCCAGCTGCGTGTTCCCACTCAGGTAGACCACCAATTAATCCACTACAACCACTACTTCCTTAGGAGTACGAAAATCAAATCAACAGAAAAAATCATCGATTACTTTGCACTTATGGCTGTGCTTAGAATACATCTCATTGAAAACCTCTCAGCATCAGGTTGTACCTTCTGGAATGTGTTAGTGTCAATTTGACTGGAGTAGAGAAGCCCAGATGGCTGCTAGGCCTTACTTCTAGATATGTCTGCAAAGGTGAGAAATTAGCATTTGAACCAGTAGACTGAGTGAAATAGACCTCCCCTTTTCAATGTGGGTTAGCAGTGGCCACACCTTTGAGGGCTCAAGAAGAAGGAAAAGGCAGAAGAAAGGCAAAATCCTTGTCTGAGCTCAGGTATCCATCTCCGGCTCTTAGACATCCCACTTTACAGTTCTGGATCCTTCACCCTCATACTGGGATTAACACTCAGGCCTGTGGGCTGGATCTGAACTACACAACTGGCTTGCAGATGGCAGACTGTGGACTTCTCCGCCTCCGCTATCACGGAAGACAGTCTCTCATAATACTCCATGTGCACTCATCTCTGTGGACCACAGTGTTTCTGTTTCTCTGGAGAATCCCGTCTGCCATGCCTTCCTCATCCTAATCGACCTGACTTAGGCCTCCAGAAGGCCTTAACTTTCCCCTCCAGTGAGGAGCTTCCCGCAGGTTTCTTCCTGCCTCTATGCCCTGACCTCCCTTTTCTTGAAACATTTATTAAAAAAAAAAAAACAAAAAAAAAACACTTCTCCTTGTACATTGTTTTCCTTCATCTTTGAAATGTAAATCATTTTAAAGGCTTCCCACCAGTTTTGCAGCCCAGGAGTGTCCTTATCCTGGCCCCGGAGCCATGACTTTGAAATGTGATCTTCAAGGAAGACCAACCCTCTCCCAGCCTCTGCAGAGCCCAGTGCCAGCAGGGCGACTTGCCTTGAGCTGTAGAACAGCTCCCTGCCTTGAAGATGAAGAAAGGTGACTTTTCTTTAAAGAAAGACCAATTTGTAAGCACAGATGGCCTCAGAGTTTCCCAAATCCCAGATTTTAAAACCCTTCCAGTCCTGGGCCTTGGTAGAGTTCATCTAAGCACTTTTCTCTGCTGCTGGCAGTGGAATGCAAATAAAATCAACTCTGTCTGCTCACCTTGTCTGGTGTCACATTTTTTAAAACAGTGATAGGATTTTGTCATTTCTATTCATTTAATTTTATTTTTAGAAGATGTTGAATAGGAATACAATTCAAAAGTCAGAACTTTACTACATGAGGGTACTCAGAGGGGTCCTATTCTTTTTCCTTCCCCATAGACTGTATTCCCGCCTTGCCTTTGCTGTTCACAAGTCTCTGGCTTATCCTTTCTAGATCCTTTTTAGGGGCAGGGGCCATGGGCTGTGAATAACCATAAAGGAAAGGTAGCATACTCTACTACTCATCCACATTCTGACTTTACCACTTTACAATGTAACCAGGAAAACGATCATGTTGTAGAGATGTCCTCTTTTCCAAAGAAACACAGCACACCACACCATTATGGGTATATACCATCGTTAATTCAGACTACTGTGTATTTTCTGAGCTTTCAATATTTTGCAATGAGTAATGTCATAATGAATAAAACTTTGCACATTTTCTTCATATTTTAGGCTGTATTTTTTACCTTTGACATTAATTCTCAGAAATGAAGTTGTTCTACAGGCAAATTGACAATATCCTTTTAATAACTATTGCAAGATCTCTCTTCATGGAGCACTCCATCTGGAGCTCCCACCAGCAATGAAATGAGTGTGCAGGTATCCGTACCATGATTCCAACAGAATTGTGGTGTCCTGCTTTCTAAGTGATTGACAACATATGAAGTAAGTGATGGCATTTTAGGATAGTTTTAACCTACGTTTTACTTAATATAACTAGAGGTGACACTATTATGTTAACAAGTCATATGTATATTGTATAATTGTCTATTCATACCCTTTTTCCGGTTTTTATTTGATTTTTTATCTTTCCCAAATTTTTGCGTATTTTTGTATATTAGTCACATTACCATTTTTTCAAAGACTAATATTTGATTGAAATTCTAATAAGCGTCTAGGATGAGAATGCTTCCATTCCTTAGATTTGAGGACATAAATAATTTTAGAACTAACTGCACTGATATTAAATACATTTACATTTCTGAAATAATTTTCACGAATTTATAATGTGCTCTGTCTCATTGATTTATTTGCTAATATTTTATTTTAGTTTTTTGCATTCAAGTCCATATACAAGACTGACATACAATTTTTTTGTGTGTGTTATAGTCACAAAATATAGCAAGTTTTGATATAAATTTAATACTCAAAATGCAACCTTGAGTGTTTCTCTACCTCTTATATGCTAGGGAATAATTTATGTAACTTTGGTATTTCCTGGGTTTTGACAGTTGCACAATTTGCAGTGTTTGAGGATGCTAGTGAAATGGTGATGTAATTTTTGTTTCTAATTTTTTTGCTGTTGTTTAGTGAAAACCCTGTAAGAAATAAAAGGAGAAAAAAAGAAAAATGTGCAGGAAGGATAAGTTTTATTTCAAATAAAGACCTGAGAGGAGACATTGGCTCCAAAGTGCCAAATGCAGCATTCTCTTGGAGATCAAGGGCTTTCAAGGTGCTGGGATTGAGGGAGTTAAGGGCCTGCTATTCTCAGACCCTTTTTAGTCTGCGGTGACTGGTCCATCTAGAGCAGTGTTGGTGAACCTTTCAGAAACCAAGGACCCAAAGGGCAACCCAAACCCCACTTACTTACCAGCACTGCAATTAAACCTGAATGCTCTGCTGCTGGGGCGATGCTGGGGCGACGTGGCTCACATGCCAACCGGGAGGGCTCTGGGTGCCCTGGCAGTGCGCCTGCCGCAGGTTCGCCACCCCTGCTCCCCTGTTTGCAAGGGTCCCTTTTCTAGAGGGCGAGTGCCTCTCCATTATGAATGATTTCTACAGCAAACAGATTTACCGGGCTTCATAATTACAGTGCACAGAAGAATGTGGGTATGGGTGGCAACTTCTGGGGACATATCCCCTGGATTTTCACTTCAAACTTCTTTCATTTCCATTTTTCTCACTTTTGGTAAAATTTCTTCTCTTTAAGACGTCATTTCCTCCTTATCATTTTCTTGTGTTATTAATTTGTTTTCTGATTTTCATTGAATGAATTATAGTTTCTATTTTAATATTACGATATAAATTTTGATTTAATCATTAATTCTGTTCCTTCTCTGATATTATTAAATATTCATTTTTAGTATTTTTTCTGGTATCTTCTTTGCTTTTGCATTTTTAACTAGGTTTTCTAGTTTGAAATTGGTTTATACCACTGTTTTGCTCTTGTTTTTATTGAAATACATACTGCTAGTTATGAATGTTTATTTAAATAAATTCTATAATCTGGATAGGTAGTATTTTCATTTTAAATGTCAGTAAATGTAAATGTTTAGGTTCACAGTCTCCAAAAATATATTAGGCATTAGGTGCCTCAAGTTTATACATGGAAGAGCTTTTGATTTTGGTTATTTACTATTTTATTGTGCTCTGAGAGCTTTTTTTATTCCACTAATGCGTTTAATGACTGTTTTTGTGTAAAATAATATTGAGTGATTTTAAATAGTTTTTTTTTATTCAAGCAGATATATTCTATACTTGGGGAAATAAAACATAAGTATATCCATAAGATATATATTTGATATACAAGATAAATGTTGATACTATGTATGTATTTTTATGGAGAATTTTTATCATTGACTATATTTTAAATCTAACATCCTATTTTCTTGGTATCATAGCATGTATTATCTTCTGTTTGTTTTGAATATCTTATATTCCAGGATCGGATTTCCTGTATAGATGAGGTGAAAGTTTGGGAAGATTTACTTACGAGCTACATGCCTACTGATGTTACATACTATTCATTGGTCTTTGGTTTGAAATTATTGAAAAACTTTAGGCGATATAAACAAAATTCATCTGATGCAATATATTCCAGATACCAGTTTATTTAACTCTAAAAGGCCCAAAGAAGGAAAGAGAGCACACTGTCAAAAGCAGTTGCTCCAGAAACTTTTGCAAAATATCAGGTGTGAATTTTAAGTCCCACCCCACAACTACCATGAGAAACTTCTGCAGCTGTATGAGATGGTCTCAAATTATACTTTGTATTTTCTTGATCTCTTAGTACAGCTGCCAATCTGTCATGGAGTTTCATAGCAGTTACAATATCTGCATACAATTTGAACCCCTTGACAAACCTAGTTTGAAGCCCTCAGAAAATATAGTTGGAAGGCAGGATTACAAACAACTCAATCAAATCATATACATGGTCTATCACAAATGTGGTACAAGATTTAGGGAGCCATTTTTTTCCTAGAGAAACCTACATCTTTGTAATGTAATCAAAATGCTGGAGGTTTTGTGATAGAAATTAAAAACTGAGAATACAAAAACCACTCAGCGTAAATTTCAAGATATTACCCAGATTTCATTTATACTGAAAATTATTTTTAACAAAAATAAACTTATTCACAAATATACATGGGCATAAATCTGCCATACTGTGATAACTTGGGGTAAGTAATGCCATTCATGATAATTCCTATACTATTTTTATTAATAATTTTTTTTTTACTTTTACTAGTACATGTTTGCAGTACATAATGATTCCATTCACTGGAGACCATTGGTACACATACATAACACATTTCAATTCCCTTCCAATTCCTCCTTCCCTCCACTCCCCTTTTATTTTTCCAGCATCAGATTCACTTACTTATAAGACCTTATAAAGTTAATATGTATACAAATTGAAAACCAGACTAATAGACCAAAGAACATATAAAACATGAAGATAGTTGTACCAAGTCAAGGTACACTTTTCCTATAATATTATAGAATATGATTCGGGTATATTTTTCTTTCCCTCCAGGATTTAGGTTAAATTTTCTCTTAATGTTTGCCTAGGGTGAAAGAAAGCATGAAAACATTTCCACAGCACCTGTACTTCTAGAAAACCCAGCTCCTTGGTCACTGACCTCTTGAAAGCAGGAAATTTATCTCTTATGCCCCTTGTTTGATGTTGGTTTCCCAAACAGGTGAGTGGAGTATAGAAGCCACTCAGTAATTATTTCTGGAATGTTGAAGAAAAAGTTTAATGTGATCCCAGGAAGTAAAGACTCCTGATCTCTTTATATTTTATTGAAGAGAAAAGCCTCTTGAACTTCCTATATGTATCTGTTGGTCTGTCTGTCTATCTATATGTGAGTTGACTCAGAAGCCATTTTTGCTTTGGAATATTCTTGTGTCATTGTGTGAAGGGAGTTTAATAACACAGCTGCATGATTCATTAGAGGAAAACTGAAAGGAATTTTAACTATAATACTCATGAATCAGCTAATCTGTGAATTAGGCCATCTCACTCTGCAAACCACAAGTAAACAAAAAATCAGCAAGAGAGAGAATATGGGTGTTAATTAACACTCTATAAAATTATTTAAAACTATGCAATAGATAAAGGAACATAACAAAGTTTATAAATAATCTGGGTGAAATATTAGAGAAAAAAATCTAAAATACAATTTAAAGAAACATTCACGCAAGTGCTGCAGATTAGGAATCAAAATCCTTCCAACTGAAAAATATACTAAAAGTAAAATGAAATCTTTTGACCTTGCTTGGAGAATGGGACCTGGTGACAAGGGGTTGCTAAAAATGCCACAAGAGCAAGGCATCTGTTATGAGCCTGTCCCCAGAGGGTGAAAAATAATAGCATGATCAAGCACACCGTATACTGTGATCTTTGTTACGGCTTTGGACGGCTTACGCTTGGTGACACAAATCAGTTTGATATTTCAAAAGCCAAGAAAACTGATAGTTCCTGAGAAAGACTATCTCAGCCAAGAAATTCATTTTTCTTTCACAAGTCAAAAACACTCTCACACACAGGATCTCATCTTGTAACGCCCTTTTGTGAATTGTCAAGTTTAAGAGGATAGCTTTTGTTATATTAAATAAGTTTCACATAGAGAAGGGAACTATGGAAATCTTTTGCGAAGCTGCTGTTGGAAAAAATGTATGACTTATAAGAACGGAAGTTTAATAATAAACTATATTTTTGTTATAGTATTTAATGACTGGTAATTATCAAGTATTGAAAGATGGTTTTTAACCCCTAAATACATAATGTCAGTTCAGTGAGTAAATTACCAGGAAATCTGAAATGAAGCAAAATTCACATCACATATCTGATTTTATTTGCACTGGTTTTCCATTTGTCCTTTCTTGAAAGATCTTTTTCACTAAGAAACTATCTAGCCATGTAAAGTTACTTTTAAATATCAATCTATCATCTGTCTCTCCATCTACTATCTATCTATCTATCTAGACATGTTAGTTAGCTCTTTGTTTCTGTGACTCAATACCTAAGCTAAATAATGGAAAGATGAAAGATTTATTTTTTGGCTCATGGCTTCTGAGGCTTTAGTCTGCTGTCAGCTGGTTCCACTGTTTCTGGACCTGCAGTAAGGCAGGACATAATGGTGGAAGAGTGTAGCAAAGGAAAGTTGCTCACCTCATGGTGGTCAGAAGGAGAAAAGAGAGAGAGAGAGAAAACAACAGAGTTGATATTGGTAGAATATCTTCCGTTTTTGTTCCATCTGATCTTCCAGCCTGTTGGACGGTGCCACCTGCATTCAGCCTGAGTATCCCCAGTTTGTTGTTCCACACGCAGTCATCTCTGGAAACACTCACAGACACACCCAGAAGTGCACTGTACTCATTTCCTACATGTTTTTCAATCCATTCAACAATAAGACTAATCACTTCACTATCTTTTTAACTATCCATCCATCTATTGGTCTATCTTACGCAGGTAACAGTTTACCTTTCTCTGTAAGAGTTACATGCCTTGCACTAGTATTAGGGAATGGGAGGCAGCTTATAGGATAAGCATTTCCAGGTTTTCATTAACCCGTCAATCCTTTCTGGCTGCTGTATCTGTTCTTGCTGTTTTTCTTAACAGTAAGTTTTATGTTGGGTGTCAGTGTCCATCCCAAGGATGCAGTCTGGTAGAAGGAGCACCTGCTGCTGATGGGCTTCGGTCATGGGGAGAGCTCCATCCTTGCATCCCTCACTTGGGTTGGTGATACTGGCATCCAAATATTCATGGGTACATTACGGGTTATTGGAAGTGAACTGAATGCTCAGGAATAAAAAAAAAAATGTGAAGTTGTATGCTAAAATGAGAAGCTGTGCCGGAAATGGCACTTGAAGGTAGGAGGATGCAGCCATTCAGCATAAAATCGAGGGCATCTACCCATGGTCAAATCACCCACCGTATTCAGGGCTTCCTAGGTAAGTCGGCTAAAGAAAGTTACTTGCTACTTCACAGCTCCTCAGCTTACTCATCTAAACAAGAGGATGATAGATAGTGAGTTTATTGTGAGAACTAAATCACAGAAATGATTGGCATAATCTGGGGCAAAATCTCAAACATAGCCATAAATAAATAAGAACAATTACTAATTATAATTGCAATGAGGTTGTATTTTCTTCCAGTTTCACATCTTTTATGAGTAGCAAAAAAAAAAGTTTATCTAACTTTTCTACATAAACTACTAGTATATAATCATAATTATTCATTGAATGATAGAATACTTCTTAGATTAATTTCTTTTTATGATGTAACCATCCACCTTTAACATACCTACTGGGAAAGTAGTGTCTTATACTTGTACCACTTTACTGGAAAGGTAACTAAATTTTAAAGAGATAAGTGAGTTGTTGAATATTATAAATGTTATACTAGGGGCTGGGGATTTAGCTCAGTGATTAGAGTGCTTGCCTTGCAAGCACAAGGGCCTGAGTTCGATCCCCGGCACCACAAAAAACTCAACTCTGGCATTGTTTGGTCATATAGCTATTTGTCTTCATATGCGAGGTAGTAATATATGGAAGAGTACTCAACTTTCTAAATGAACTTTATCTAAAACTTTCTGAATGAACTTATCTAAAAATAGATTGATTCCCTCATTCCCAGATAGACAGCTCATTGTGTGTGTGTACATGTCTGTGTGTGTGTGAGACAGAGAGAGAAAAATGATAATATATCTCTAACTCTCTAATGTCATAATTAAAATATCGTTTTGTCCTTCATGGGACATATTTTTGCAGAATATAATTTTTCTTTCTGTATATTATGTTGATGCAAATGAAATTCCTGTTTGCAATCACTTTTGTCCTGAGAAAACAGGAATTAATTATAACTCCAACTAATATATAATATCAAGTCATCGTGGTTATGCAAAAATTGGACATCTTAGCATTAAAAAGTGTCACTTGCATGAGGTTGCCTAAGAGAAAGAGATAGATATAAAGGGATAACCTTTCTTCACTTTGTTGTATTTTCCTCTCTACCTACCTCAACCCTGTGTGCTATGCATAGATAAATTTTACATTCTTCAGCACATATTTATAAAAGGCCAAAGTATATCTTATTGCACAGTATTCACTAAATAACAAAGATGAGGCCCATTTTATTCTAATTTACTTCGTTGAAAAGTGAATAATACCTTTGTCTTTTTTGAAAATTCTGTGAAATGTAGTTTTTAGACTGATGAATCAATTTCTTCAAGGACAAAGAATCACATGCTAAAACTAGAAATACTTTCTCAGGAGATATTTTATAGAGTTTGGTAAGTTAAGATTATTTTTATGACTTACATTCAAGCTTAAAACAGTGGAGGAAATATCAATACAAAGCTGTACTATAACTACACAGACGTTGGATGAACAGGAAAAAGATTTTCTGAGAGAATCTTTGGCCACTGGGTAATCCTCATGAGAAGTTCAAACCTCATGGACTTAAAAAAAAAAAAAGAGAGAGAGAGAGCGAGAGAGAAATCATGTAAGGAGAATAGAAAAATGAGCACAATGACTTCAAAATGACTCTGAAAGACACAAACCCTGAAATGTGAAGTTTTCTCTTTTAGGGTTGTAAACACCACCTAGAATAACTGGCACACAATTGAAGTCAAAGAGAACAGGTAGACTCTGGGGCCACCAGAATCACCAAAAACCAGCAGGCAAACCCAGAACAACAGCAAAGAGGAACCATTGCCATTAGGCTTTCCATTTCCCCCAATCGCTCATTAATAAATGCTGTTTGCAGAGAATACTCAACTTTCTGAATGAACTTTATCTAAAAACAGACTGATTCTTTCATTCCCAGATAGCCTACATCTGTTTGCTGAAATACCAGGACGCAGAGAGTCATGGAGGGAGGAAGATGAAGAAATGCACAAGACATTAAAAACCATAAATAACTTTAAAAAATGGATAGCAGTGTTCTACTTCACCGAATGTAAATACTATATAATTTATGGTGTCCATTTTTTTTGAAACATTAACAAAGAATGACAAATGATCACACAATATTTTCTCATTTGAGATTTAACTTTGTTCTTATCCTTCAAGGTTTTTAGAATTAAACAAAATATTTTTATCACTTTGTCTCTCATTCATAACAAAAATTAAAATATGAATAAACCAGATTATGAGTTGTTCAGTTAAAGAAACAGAAGAAGAGAAGAGGGGGTCACAGAAATATTTTTCCTATAATGAATATTTCTGGTCACTAAATACAATATTTTTTCACTGCTCTATCTCCATGCCATTCTCCACCCATAGTAACTTTCCTTTAGCATCCACTCATAGTGTAATTTTAATTAACATATTTAAAAAGAAATCATATGCACTGCATGTAGTTTTAATACAGCTGAAGAGATGGCACTATAGACAGATACAACAAGTTTATTAGTACACATAAACAATGAAGCATAAAATAATTGCCACCTAATGAGAACATCAGTAAGTGTCCTCTATCATAAGAGGAATCTCATGAACACAAATACAAAACTGTAAAAAAAAAAAATATAAATAACTGCAACAGAAATTGTGTTTGGATTCTTGTGCCAAACTATTTTTATTTTATTTCCTCTTTCATGCAAAAAAAGTACATTTTTCCCCTACTTGCACCAGGGTTTAAAATGATTTAACAGAATGAAGCAATACAGCATTCTCAGAGCAATGAAAACTCCCTTAAATATCTGGGGGTGAAAGGGAAAATGGCACCAGCTATTTTTGAAAACAGTTTGAGAATTTCAAATATAATGAAACACTCTACTCTGTGGCTTAGCAATTTCATCCCTAAAACAAAACGTGCATAGAAAAACACAAAAACTTGTGTGTGAACGTTCCCACCAGCAGGACTACTATCAGTCAAACTCAAACACCCATCAAAAGGCAAATGAAATGTTTATTCAGTGGAATGCTAAATGATGACAAGTGAGAATGAACTACTGGTTCACACGATAACATGAGCATATCTCACAGAAAATTTATTGAGTAAAAGAAATCAGACACAAACAAGTAGAAAATGTATTATTCAAAGAACAGCTAAAGCAAGACAAAGAATGAAACATGAAGTCAAAACATCAAGAAACCAGTTACCACATGGGGTGTGTGTGTGTGTGTGTGTGTGTGTGTGTGTGTGTGTGTTGTATACAGTAGGAAGACCCATGAGTGAATCTCTGATCCTGCAAATGTTCCACATCTTAAACTCGGTAGAAGTTAAACAGGTATACATTTGTGCATATGTATGAATGCACAAATCTGAGCTAGAAACTTCATATTAGCATATTAATTAGCATATTGCTTTACTGCATGAATGTTATCCCTCAACCCAAAATAAGTAAAAATAATGCATTGCAATTTCTTGAAATGGTCTATTTTGTGATTCAATTCAAGATACTTTGCTTTTTATACTTTCTAGATATATTCAAGTCATCTACTGTCCAAAGCATCTATCCTGTTGGCTTGGTTTAGTATGTCACTTTCCATTTAGTTGATGAGTTAAATTGGATTGCTTTCCTCCAGCTGCAAGTTGAGATCAACAACACTGCTCTTATTTTAGGATCCTTGTACAGGCAAATATACGTGAGCATAGAACTGGGTTGATGTTTTGAATATTGGATGAGGAAAATCAATTGGACAAGAATTTTCAATCGGAGTACAGAAAAAAATCTAAAATGCTGTCTATTTAAAATAAACGTTGTTACCACTAGCAACAGAAAATGTGGGATTCCAAATTCAGTCTACAAATGTGAATACACTAGTTTAGGTATATTACTAGGAAAGTACCTGTTGTAGGATGACAGGAAAATATGGCCCTCAGTATTATTAACTGTACTTTATGGGAAGGTTGGCTATGGATTGCACTACATCTCGCCAAATGGCAACTTATAGCAGGCTTTTTAAAAATATCATGTAAATTAGGAACAACCTGTACTGTACTGATACTCAGTTATTTCAGTTACCAGTAAGTGTTACAAAGGAAATTCACTCTGTGTATGTTATGCAGGTTGCTTTTGCAGTTTGATGCAAGGGCTTATGAGTTTGAATTTCCAAATTACTTTCCTGAGAGAAATAAGTACCCTCCTTTTCCCTCTAGGACTGACCTATGTAGAAGGAGATCCAGGGGGTATGCAGTACTTTGCAATGTGCAGCTGCATCCTACTTATAATGTCCTTTCTGGAATATTTTCATAAGGAAAAGCAAATTCAAAGATGTGCCTTGCAAAATAATTTCAAATAATGAAAAACTGAAAGCAGTCTAAGCATTCACGAATAGTTAGGAATTATAGTACTTCCATTCAGTGGAATACTTTGTCACCATTGAAATTAACATGTAAACATACTTGTGTGACGATTCATACCCTTGTATATAGTCATGAAATTCACAATAGCTAACCTATGGAAGTAGTCTAGATGCCCACCAACAAAAGAATTAATTAAAAAATGGTATACATACACAATGGACTATTAGTCATAGAGAAGAAAGAAATTATGCCCTTTGCAGGGAAATTGATAGAGCTAATAACAGTCATATTAAGTGAAATGAGCCACACTCAGAAAGTTAACTAACATGTTTTATCTTGTATGAGAAACCTATAAAAGTACAAAGTTAATCCATTAATTTACTAAAAGAGAGAAGAGAGGAAAATAGGAGATAGACCATGGAGACAAGGAATGGGATCAATGGGAAGGAAGAGGTGGGTAATGAGATTGAAAACTATTAAAATATATTAAATACAAATACCAACCACCCTAAACGAGCCCTACCATTCTGTAATATTAACACACACTAAATAACATAAGGTCTATACATACGTATTACTCGAAAAATTTTAAAGTGAACACATACAGATAATGAAACAACAAAAAAGAATATGTAGAATGAGCATGTGTACATCAAAATCTGAGCATTATTAAATCACTCCAAAGGATAAAGAATAGGACATTTTATAATGCATTTCTAATTTTTTACATTAGACAAAACTTGTGTAGGGCAACCCACTCAGGTTCCCTCCTGTCTCTCAGGAGCTCTCTTTCTCTCTCTCAATAAATTTCCTACTCTAAAAAACAAACAAACATACAAATAAACGTGTAAACTCAAAGAAAACATAGACCATAATTCTATTTTCAAAATTTTCCCATGCTGTTTCCCAATTTTCTCATCTAAAGATCTATTTTCCCCATGAAATTGTGGCTTAAAGTATTTCTGTAATAACAGTATGGATTTTATGAAATTTTAAAAATTTTATAAAACTCTTTCTCAAAGAGTTCTATAGTCAATAAACAATCACAGGAACCAGTAATGAAGATGAAAAGTGCTTTTGCAATTGGCCGCAATCATTAAGAAATTAATAGTTATATAATACCATCTATCTGCCACTTGAGAACATGTTTAAACTTACCATAAAAAATCATTTCTTTAAGAATAAATTGTTTTAGTTACTTTTCTCCTAGTGGGACAAAACACCCAACTCCCACAAGTCAAAGGAGGAAAGGTTTATTTTGGCTTACAGTTTGTAGAGGTTTCTGTTGGTAGTCACCTGGCTCTACAGCAAGATGGCGTGGCAGAGGGGCATTGCAGCAGTGAGCCTGCCTTCTTTCTTTCCCTTTAGATTTCACCCACACTATAAACCTATTGATTGATGCCACCCACACGCAATGTAGGGCCTCCCATCACCCACACCCAGAACAAAACTAAACCAATCAATGGGTTAATACAGTTATCACATGATTAGTCCATAGTCACACACCCTTAATCCACATTCACACACCCTAGATCTAGGCACCTTTGAAAAGCCCCACCTATAAGTGTGTGAGGCTTTGGGAAAACATCTCGATACAAGCTATAGCATATGCATTCTATTTTCTTACATCTAGGACACTCATTATGCCCACTATTTATTCTACTTATGTATTCATATTTCTATGCTTCCTATCTAATTAAAGCAGTTGATTCATCTACTTGAAATTGAATAGAATGATGTCTATTTAATGTTAGAAATCATTACCCAAAAATTAACATGAAAGAAAGTTTTTCAGTGCTATTATGAGTTGTTCATTTTTATCAGCACCTCTAAATGCCAATGGATGTGGATCTCATAAAGTTCATCAGATAAATTGATGTGTGACAATATAGTTTAGGAAAATATTTACAACAGTTTCTCATGCCCTACTGATTGAATTCTAAACATAATTTGATGGGAATAAAACACAATCCAAGGCTGGATGGATCCTTGTCTGTAGAGATTCGTATGATACTGCATCCATAAAAATATGTGGTAAAGAATCTAAACACATATCAAATTGCAGAAATTTATCTCATGCTTTGAAATGTCACAAACACGGAGAATGCATTTTATTTTGTATTCTGTGCTTGGAAGCTGCAGTTCTAACAGTGTATCCTCACCAAGAACTATGGGATGCTCTATTAAGTACAATCATTTTCAAACATTGAAATTTTGTGTTCAACAAATTTAGCTTCTTTCTTATACTATGATGTGAATCGTTTGTTTTGTCTGCAGTCTAAATTGTAGACCTTGTTACATAGATGCATCTACTCTTCAAATTCACTAGACTCTTTCAAATGTTCACTCATCTGGAGAGATAAGAGGACTCTCCAAGTCCTCTAATTTGTACCTGAAATTGGGGAGTACTGACAATAACTTAGCGCATCTCTCTGATCTAAATTCCTGCTTAGTGATGGAGGGGTGATAATGAAGATTCATTGATGTATAATGTGTTCGGTGGATAAATTGTGTTGAAATAATTGAAGTGTACTTTTGAAAAATGTATATTTTCATCTTCCCCATAGTCCACATTCTCTGGAACACAGACAGAGGGACAAGGGTTATCAGCTACAGAGAAAAGGAACACACAGTGTAGGAAACTCCCAGACATAAGGGGGTGAGACATAACTCTGATTCCCACAGCACAGAGAAAGGGAAGAAGATGAGAGAGCAAGGGGTCTGCTGTGTGCTCTGACTTCTTCCTCTGAGGTCATAGAGACAGATTCAGGGCTCAGCTGACAGGACCATAGTCTTGTGTCCCTGCGGTTGGCACACGGGTTCACTGCAGCAGAGAAACACCACTGTGCCGGGGTGAGGCAGTGAGAGGCCAGGTTAAATATCTCTGCGCCTGTGATGGGCTGCTGCATGTCAGTTCAGCTGGCCACAGGCCGCCCACATTAAACACCGTTTCTGGGTGTGTCTCTGACGTCATTTCCTGATAGTGAGTACTGTACGAGTACGAAAGGAACAAGGAAGATCCATGTGGCCCCAACGGGCCACTGTGAACAAAACTCCAAGAGGAAACCTACGACCATGTAACTGAGTAGGAGACCTGTGGTGGCCTGGAGGGCAGTCTGAGCCCTCGTACATGGGAATGTGTTGACATTTCTGCGGGGCAAATGGATGACCTTTCTTACATGTCTCTACTCGAAGAGAAATGAGGTGAAAACAACAAAACTTTTCAGCTTTTACTACATCTATGTGCACATGTCTTTAGCATCTCAAAAATGCAAAACTATAGTCTCGATTTCCTCACTAAATATTTCTTTATTTTAGTTCCTAATTTAGCAAAGAAAACTCAATCAAGTCAGATATAACAGAGTCATCCTTAACACTGTCTTCTCTTTCATTACCTGCCTCTAACCTACCATCAATTCTATTTTAACTAGAAGCTTTCTCAAATCCATATACTTTTCTCTTTCACATCCAAATCACCCTCATCTTTCATCTAAATTTACATATTCACCTTTGAGGAAATATTACTCTCAGGGCTCCCATTGTGTTTAGGGCAATAGTGTGATGGATAAATACTGAAATCACAGCGGCACAGCTCTGCTTTTAATGACAGAGACTTCAGGAATGAAGTGACTAACTTCCCAAGCCAGCGTTTCCACCAGTAAAATGAAAATGAGTCAGAGACTGAAGACACAAGGATAAAATTACTCATGTGTGAAAGTGTTTAGAGTGGTGTAGGTAACTAAAATGCCATAGAGATCTTTTCTTATCCCCTCCCCCCCCATCTTTCTCCTTTCTTTGGTTTTTCTTTCAGCCCTGTTGGGTGTGTATGGAGTCAGCCCAGGAAGTTCCAGGCTCCATCATCTTTGTATACCTTAAATATGCAATAAAAATCTGCTATGATCTAAACGTACATTTCCTAAGATCATCTAAAAGCTTGCATAAAAAATAATGTTTATTTTGAAATACTTTTAGATATACTTAAGAGTAACATAGAGAAAAAGAGAGTCCCCCTCACTCAATTTCTCCTACTGCTAATATTTTAATAATCAAGTATAGCTAGCAACAGAAAAAACAGCATTGGACTAAACTCCAGAAATTATTTGTTTTCTGTTGATTTCTCCAATAATGTCCTCTATTTCCTCCGTACCAGTGTCCAATTTGGGTTACCACATCACATTTAGTCATCTGTCTCCTTCCTCTCTTCCAGTTCTTGACAGTTTTATGGTATTGCTTTCTTTCTTATGACTTTGAGAATTTTAAGGAATACAGGTGACATATTTCATAAAATATTTCTTAAATCTGCTTTTCTGGGGTTGCAGATTTTTAGAGAGAAGGAGGCACCAAGTGTAGGTGAGTCCTGGCAAAACGCGTATCTACTTGGGGCTGGTGAATGTTATTTCATTTGTAAAATGGGTCATCCAGGGTCTTCATCATCAATTTAAAATGTAGACTCAGTGGATCAGAGTTGGCCCTAAATCCAAGGACTGCTTTCCTTACAGGCAGGTGGCTCTTTCAGTTGTCTTCTGCCTCCTTTGAAATGTGCCATTCTTTTTTTTTTTTTCACTTCCTTAATTTTGAAGAATATAAAGCAATTCCATGATCTTTTTTTATTTTGCTGTGCCAACCCTAGGATGAGCTGTTTCTTTGGGAACTAGAGGATGGTATTTACAAAAAATGATTTGGACACCAAGTGTGTATGTGGGTGCTGGATGTAACAGGTAATCAGATATATCAACTTGACTGATGCTGTATGATCTAATGTGGTGAATTTTTATATTAAAAAGTGACATACTAAAAGACAAATGGTCATTAATCCCCCTCAAAATGCCTGAAGTCCCCTCACTTCAAGCACACTTATTCCATCAATCTTGCTTCTTTCTGGAGCAACTGTAGAAGTCTTCTTTTATCAGTGTCTTTCAGTGTACTCTCATGACTGCCTCAGTGTCGTGAATCCTTTTAAAATGTTTTTCTCCTTCCAGGTATCTTCCCAAAAGAGTTAAAGATGTAGTAATACTATGACACACGCCACACTCATACTCAGTTTATAGAAGCCCAATTCGTAGTAGCTAAGTCTTGGAAGCAGCCTGTAAGTCCATCACAGATGAATGGATAAAGAAAGTGTATATTTACACACAATGGATTCCTGCTCTGCCATAAAGGAAGATAAATTTGAATCATTTGTAAGAAAATGGATGCACCTTGAGACCATAATTCTAAGTGACATAAATCAGACAAGAAGTTTAAATATTGCATGGTTTCTCTTATTAGAAAGCAAAATTATAAAAGAGCAAAATAAAAGGTAGTAAGAAGTAGGGAGGTAGATCTTTCTCAAATGAGAAGGGAATGGAGACATTGAGGGAGGAAAGAAGAAGAGAAGGGAAAGGAGATGAGAAAAGGAATTAAGATATGAAGGTGTTTTATATATATGTACCAATTTCACACAAGGAATGTAAACATTATGTCCTAGAAACTGAGTTTTGGAGGTTATTCTTAATGCAACTCTAACATCCCACCCTTGGCCCCAAAAGACTCATACATATCACTTTAGGAAAAATGGATTTTGTTAATCTCTAAGAGTCACCAAAGTTCCAGTATGGTTGAAAAGTCCAAGCCCAAAGTCTCCTCTGAGCAAACTCTCAGCTGCAAGCCTCCATAAAAATCAATGGCATGGGGTAACTATTCCCATTCTGAAAGGGAAGACTAAAGGGGCCAAACGCAAGAATAAAACCCAGCAGGGCAAACAATAAATCCTCAGCTCTATGTCTAGTACCTCAGGGGAAAGGTACGAATCCCAAAGGCTTGGGCACCCCTGCCCTGACAGTGTCACAGGTTGTAAACCTCATGGCTTCCCTTTTGGGCAGCTTTTCTCACTGCCTGTCACCTTTCTCAGCAGAAATTGCACATTCCTAGTATTATAAACAAGTGAAGTAAGGCGGAATTATTATAGGCAGTCAGACAGGGCTGAGCCCACAATCCATTGAAGGTCAGGACTCAAGATAAGGCCAAGGGATACACAATGAACTGAAGATCACACTCATCTGATCTGATAAAGTCTAGATCACCCAGGTGGGCGACCAAAACCTCCAGATCCAGCTCACCCTGGAATGTCTTCATTCTTTCTGTTCATTTGCTATGTGACCTTCTTCTCCATTGGATCAATATTACCTAAGCAACTACACTTGTAATATTATTGGTTAATCATCATTTTGACACACATTGTACCTGTCTCACAATTTTGCTCTATAAAACTTCCCCTGAAAAGTGAGCTCGTTGGCAGCCCACTCAGGTCCCCTCCTGTCTCTCAGGAGCTCTCTTTCTCTCTCTCAATAATTTCCTACTCTTAACCTCCTTTGTTCCTTAGAATTCATTCTTCAATTTCGGGGAACACGAACTCAGCATTACTGACATCTAGCAGGTTGGGAGTTATATTTTTTCCCCTATATCGCTAGCATTTTCAACTTCCTTGGCTCTCCACTGAAATTTTGGTGCCACTCTCACAGCTTTATGCATTGTCCTCTCAGGGACCGACTCCCTGGCCTTCCAAGGCCTTCTTCTGAAATCTGGGTGGAAGCCTCACTGACCCTCCAACTCTTGCATTCTTCATGCCTGTAAAACCAGCACCACATGGGTGATGCCAAAGTCTGCTGCCATTTTGAGCCATAACTGCACCCCCTCGTATCATAGCTGCAGATGCTTCTGAATGCTTAGATGGCTCCCCATTGAAAACTGAATCTCAGGAAAACAATTTCCCCCATGGCAATTAATAAGCAGGGTGTGCCCTGGGGCTCTCTTTCCAAAGCTAAATCTTTCGTTTTTGCTCCTTTTAAACTGGGAAGGGTGGGGTCTTGCTGATTTCTCAGATGCCTTCAAGGAATTCTTTCTATTGTCCCAATGAGAAGTTCTTAACTTTTTATAGCTAATCTTTTCAGCAACGAATCTCTCGTAGGCTAAATATTTCAGGCCACAAATTTATAGGTGATTCCTTTACAGGTGAAATTTAAAACTTTAAAAATTACCCAACTGTATCATTTGCTGCTGATTCTCAATATACAGCTAGCTAAAATTGCCCAGTAGTAACCATGCTACAGCCTGAATATTGGTCTACCTTAAAATTTCCTCCACTTGATTAAATAGTCTGCTGTTCCTAATATCCATCTCCCATAAGGACATTGTCAAAATGTAGATATACTTTCGGCCAGAATATAATACATATGGTCTTGAGTTCAACCACCATGGAGTCCTTATTCCCAACTGAATCTTCCTGAGCCTGACATTAGCATCTACATTTCTGTCACAATTCTGGTCTTTTGAGCTCTAACTAGAATCTCCCATCAAGCTTGGTGTACAATATTCTAGTGCTTACCCAACAGGCATCTCCATACCTTCCCAAATTCCTCCCACAAACCAGTTCCAAAAGCTTAAGAACCCCATAATCCAGTAGTCACAGCAACAAATCCACTTCTCTGGTACCAAAATCTGTATTAGTCACTTTCCTCCTCACTGAGACACATACCCAACACCCCAGAACTTAAGGGAAGAGGGGGTTTTTTGGCTCACAGTTAGTTCACAGTTAGTCAGCTGTAAGGCAGAATGACATGACAAAGGATCATAGCGTAGGAATTTTGCTTCTGTCATAGTGGTCAGGGAGCAGAGAGAGAAGGAATGAGCCAGGGATGGAGTATGCCCTTTTGGGTCATTAGCTTATTTCTCCAGTGATCTGCCTCTTCCAAGGAGGCCCAACTCCCAAAAGCAAGTCAGCTATAAACCCCCATAATTCAGTAAACTTCCAAACACTCTCTTTTTGAGTACATGAGAGATTTTTAGGTCTATCTTGATAAAAACTATAACATACCTCACGGTTAAGAGTAGGAGATCACACAAAGGCATCAGTATGAGAATGTGAAGATCAATGGGGATCATCTAGCAGACTTCTCTCATAGCATGGTCACCACTTATTTTGATTTTAGCTATGCTACTCTGTACATGAAGATTTTATGATTTTGTGTTTCATTTCCCTAAAAAATGATTTGTTCATTGGTCCCTTCTATGTCTTAAGAATTTTCTGTTCAAATGTTTTGCCTGATTTTTAAAAATCGGTTTCTTTTCTTGTTTTGTGAGGATGACTCATAATTTTTGGATAGAACATCTTTATCGGATATGTGTATGATAAATATGATCTACAAAGTCCACGGATTTCCTATCTATATTCTTAACAATATCTACTGAAGTACAGAAGTTTTCAATCTAGATGAAGTCAAAGTTATTCATTTCCGCTTTGGTTTCCCACATATAGTTTGGGGGGGGGACAAAAAATCTTTGCCTACAATAGATTTGCAAATATAATCTCCTACATGTTCTTTGGAAAGTTTTATTTTTCTATGTATCATCTTTATGTCTATGACTCACATTAGATAATTTTGTGCTTGTTATGAAGTACGGATGAAATTTATTTTTTCCAAAATGATATCCAGAAACATTTATTAAAATCATTATAACTTTTCTAACTGAATTATCTTACCACTTTGGTAAAAAAAAAAAAATACACTAACTATATATGCATGGATCAGTCACCTTTGGACATTGTTGTGTGTTTCTTTAGCCTTCCCACACACTCAGACCAACAACTCTCTGGGGGCCTCCCAGGCCTTCCTCCTTGGACTGGTGCTGCATCCTTCACCTGTCTTGTTCTACAGTTTCCATCTTCTTAGGCTGAGCAGCTACTGGATTCCCTGGCTCTCCTACACACAGACAGCCGTGGATTCTCCTGCCTCTGTTTCTGCAAGCCTATCTAATAAATTTTCTTGCATAATTATATGTATATACTCTACCAATTTGGGTCCTCTCAAGAACCCTAATGAATACATTGGGTGTCAGTACACGTGAGCCTTCTTAGCAGATACAACTAAATCACATATGTGAAAACACTCACAGTCATGTGTCTCAAAGACAAAGGTGTGTGTTGAGAAATACTACTTTAGACGACTTCATAACTGTGTGAACATCATGTTGTGTTTACATCTCTATAGCGTGTGACTACATCACTGTGGTATAATCTTATGGAATCACTATTTTACATATAGTTCATCATTGACTGAAATGTCATTATGCAGCAATATATTTACCCTTAATACATATATTTAACAGCTAATAATTTCTAAATATTACCATATTCATATGTACATATACAAGGTGTGATTCAATACTGTGAATGTTTAATTTTAAACAGTTCTCTTTCATGTTTTTAGTTGCACTGTCATTGTTGTCTCAATGTCCTGAGTCCATTTAGAATGTTTACATTTTGTGGTCATTTTGGCTTTGGAGATGAGCCAGAAGTTTAGCAGTTCCAGACACAGTGAATAAAGTGAATGAAGACACACTGCAATGTGTTTATGATCCTGCCTTTTCATCAGTTTGCCCTCAGCAGCAGCACTCATTCTACTTTTGATCACAACTTGTAAAGTTGGTCATAAAAGAGGATTTCCAGAACTGCTTCGGAAAGTCATAAGAACAATGGGATAAATGTGTTCAAAGCAAGGGGGAGTATTTTGAGGGAGATTAATGGCAGTGCACCTTTTACTGTGATTTAAGCATTTTACTGTAAGTTAAGCATTCCTCCATCTATTTTCATCACATCTCATATTTAAGAGCAGAGGGTCACACAAGGGCATCAGTATAAGAATGTGAAGATCAAGTAATCTAGGATACTCCCATCACAACATGTTCTCCAGTCTTGTGATTTCAGCCATGCTATTCTGTGTGGTTTGATCTCGTGGTTTTGTGTTTTAGTTCCCCAGAGAATAACAAGTGTTCATTGGTCATTTCTATATTGTAATTTGTAGAATTTTTTCAAATATTTTACCCAATTTTTAAAAATCAGTTTCTTTTCTTGGTTTGTAAGAATTATTCAGCTATTCTGTAGAGAACATCTTTATCAGTTAAGTGTATGGCAAATACTATCTAAAACATCTGTGACTCTTATTTATTTTCTTAACAGTATCTATTGAAGAACAGAAGTCTTCGATCTCAATGAAGTAAAAGTTTTTTTGTTGTTGTTGTTGTTGTTTTTTTTCTGCTTTGATTTCTCAGTATAGTTTGGAGGTAGAAAAGAAGCCTCTGCCTACAAAAAATTTGCTAATATAATCTGTTATGTGTTCTTTGGTAAGTTTTATTTTTCTATGTAGCATCTTTATGTCTATGAGTTATAATACAATAATTTTTGTGTACGCTATGAAGTGAGGATGGAACTCACATTTTTCAAAATGATATCCCGAACCACTTATTGAAAGCATGGCATCTTTTCTCCACTGATTTTCATACCACTTTGGTCAAAAATCAGCCAACAATATATGTATGGATCAATCTAGAGTCTATTATGTCCATTGATCCCTTTATCTATCTTATCCCAGGGCTACATTTATTCTGGTTTGTAAAGTTTTTCCTATTTTCATCTTTTTAATTTTTTCCAATTTTCATCTGTATTTAAGTATTATTGGGCACGTTTGCAGTAAATAATGATAACATTCCTCATAGTAGTCGGTACACGTACATGACATATCTTAGTTTTTTTCATCCTCTTCTTTTCCTCTCCCCCTCCCATCCCTTCATCTTTTGGTCTCTTTCCCTTTTGCAAAAGCTCTATGTACTTGTTTCGTATTACCCATCTTTTATAAAGACAGGCTGAAGAAAAGCAAGGCTATCAATTTTGTTATTTTTCTCTTTTCTTTTTACTTTTTCAAGAATTTTGTATTTGCATATAATTTTTGGATCCATTTGTCAATTTCAATACAGAAAATCTTCTGGAATTTTAGACTGTACTGAACTTTTCAACAACATATTTATACATTAAAATACTCCTGGATTTTAGATATATTTGATATTTTGCAAATGATTTTAACATTCACCATCTGGCTTAGTCATTTTTCTCATCACTGGGACAAAATAACCAACACCCCTGACTGGCTTGCTTTGTTTAGAGGTTTCAGTCTGCACTCAGCTGGTTCCAAGCTGTGGGGGCAGGCTTGCCTCAGGAAAAAGCTGCACACGTCATGGCAGCTGAGAAGCAGGAGAAGGGACCAGCTGGAAAGAGAGATGCACCTTTCCAGCTGATACTGACAGTGTGACCCCACTTCAAAATATCCTATTAGCTATAGCCTCACCCTTCATGATTCAATTACCTTTCAGAAGCCCCAACCTTGAACCCTTGATGTTCTTGGGATACATTTAGATATGAACTATAATGGTATCTAAATAAAAATACTTAAAATAGAATATTACCAAAATAAAAATTATGGTATGGGTATAAAATATGCCCAGATGGTTAATGTGTCAAAGGCTTAGTCCCCAGGACAGCAAAGTTCAGAGGTGAGGCTTTTGAAAACAATTGGGTCATGAAGGGTCTGACCTGATCAATCAGTTTATCCATTGATAGATTCATAATTGAATGGACTGTTGGAAGGTGGTGGAAACTGTAGGAGGCAGCTCTAAGAAGGAGGAAGTGGGTCATTGGGGTGAAGCCTTCGGAGGCTGCATCTTGGTCCAGGCTTCTTCCCCCTTCTATGTTTTTGGCGACCAGGATGCACAGTTTTCCTCCACCACACCCTCTTGCCACTGTTTCTGCCTTGCTACACAGCCAAAAGCAATGAAACTAGCCAACAATAGAATGCAATCTCCAAAACCCTAAGCCAAAATAAATTTTTTCTCCTTTACATTAATTTTCTTAGGTATTTTATCACAGTAATGGAAAGATGACTAAAAACTATAATAAATTTAATTTAAAATAGTACCAGTGCAAGACTGATAAATGTGATTAAATGATCTAGAAGTATACTTGCATACAAACTGTATTTAATTACAAAACGTCAAGCTAGAAAATTGTAAAAGAAGTCAAAGCCTCCAATTCCTCCGATAAAAGAAATCAAAGCCTCCAATTCCTCCGATAAAAGAAATCAAAGCCTCCAATTCCTCCGATAAAAGAAATCAAAGCCTCCAATTCCTCCGATAAAAGAAATCAAAGCCTCCAATTCCTCCGATAAAAGAAATCAAAGCCTCCAATTCCTCCGATAAAAGAAATCAAAGCCTCCAATTCCTCCGATAAAGGACTAACATCTCGAATATATAAAGAACTCAAAAAAATCAGACCCCCCAAATTTAAAGACCCGATCCAAAAGTGGGCAACTGAAATGAACAGACACTTCTCAGATGAAGAAGTAGAAACAGCAGATAGACATATGAAAAAATGTTCAGCATCACTGGTCATTTGAGAGATGCAAATTAAAACAATCCTGAGATTCCACCTCACTCCACAAAGAATGGCTATTATCAACAAATCAGGCAATAACAAATGCTGGGGGGGGGCTGTGGAGAAAAAGGAACCCTTCTCTACTGTTGGTGGGAATGTAGAAGTGCAACCGCTATGGAAATCAGTATGGAGATTCCGTAGGGAACTAGAACTAGAGGTTCCATTTGACCCAGGTATTCACCTTCATGGTATCTTCCCAAAAGAATTAAAAGCATCAAACCACAGTGATACATGCACACCCATGTTTATAGTGGCACAGTTTGCAATAGCTAAACTGAGGAATGGATAAAGAAAATGTGATTTTTTTATACGATGGAGTGCTACTCTGCCATAAAGAATGACAAGCCTGAGATATTTCTAGGTAAATGGATCCATTTTGAGACTATACTCTTAAGTGAAATAAATCAGATACACATGTTTAAATACTGCATTGTTTGCCTGATGTGAGAAACTGAAAGTGTAAATAAAGACTAAAATGTATTATACTGGGAAAGGGAAGAAAATGTCCAAATGGGAAAGGGAACAAAGGAGGGGGAGGGGGAGGGAGAAGAAACAAAGAGACAAGAGAAATAAGAAATGGAAGGAAAAAATAGAAACAAAGCTTTTGTAAATAAGGAGGGAGGAGGGGGTGAAGGGAAGGGAGAGGAATGGGAAAAAAGAAGCAATGAGATATATCACATAGATGTACAAATCCCCTATGATGAGTGTTATCACTAAGTACATCTAAAATGCACCATTAAAATAAAATTTAAAAAAAAATCAAAGCCCAAACAGCCTCAATTAATAATAGTACTATTTTAAAGTGAATACATATTATATATGTAAATAATACATAATATTTTATATAATATAAATACATTTTAAAATGGTAAACTAAAGAAAATTTATGCAGTCTTATCACAGACAAAATATCAAGGACTCTTACAATTTTGTACTGGTGAGAAAAATTACAAAGAGAAATATTGCTAAAAAATAAGAACAAATTATTCAGAACAGAGAAATATAATTGGCAATAAGTATTGAACATACATTAACCATGCTAACAACTAAATTCAAATAAAGGTCAAGATAAATTTGTCCTTAACTCCTCATCCCATTAGAGAAAGCGAACTATATCACTCTGGAATCATTTCAGTATTAAAACAAGTTTTCTAATAATTTGTGTTACAGCTTGTGTCTAGATGTGTCCCCAAAGCCTCATGTGCTCATAATTATGGCTTCACATAGGTGGCTCAATGTACAATATGTGATGCTGAGATTAAGTGTGTGATACTGGGACTGAGGGTGTGCGGTTACTAAATTAGTCCACTGATTGGTCTGGCATAGTTCTGGGTGTGGATAATGGAAGGCCCACCCTGGGTGTGAGTGCTGCCTGCCCTAAGAGTAAATAGCTTGGATAGACTATAAGGGAAGAAAGATGCCTGCTGCCTTCTGCCCGTCTGCCACGCCACCCTGCCTTGGAGCCAGCCGATTATGGACTGAAACCTCTACAAACTGTGAGCTAAATGAGCCTTTCCTCCCTTAACTCTGTGTGTCAGATATTTTGTCTCAGTAATGCAAAAAGTAACTAAGACAATTTATAAACACATATAACCTTTTTACAAAATGTATTAATGTTTAAAATGTGCACACTGGCCTCAGTTATTCATATCAATGACCATATCCCAAAATGATAAGGTGGGTATATGTATGTCTGGGTATATGCATGAATATTCAGAAATACATATACATGTACATTCCACATTGTAAATATCCACATTGCAAATATTCATAGGATATCAGTTAAAAAATCAAGTAGAGCCATAAGCAGGATGAACATTTTGATGTTTTGAAATAGTTTGAAGGTTTAGGTAAATGACATAATAAATGACCATGAGATACATGGACATTTAAAATTAAGATCAAATTAATAGTGCCTTCATTCTTTTATTTTTTTCATCCTTACTTGTTAGAGTCAGCTTGATTTTAGCTAATAGTATAGTACCCTTAACTGCATAGAATTTTAAAAAAATTATTAGTAGTAAAAAGAATAAGCAAGGAATAAGAAAACAAATTTATAAGTTAAATACGGAAGTGATATTAATGACTAATAAGTGATAAAAATATACTCAGTCTCAGTGATAATCAAGGTATGTATTTCAAGAAAATTTGGTGTGTCATTTTTAATTATTTTCCTCTCATAATTTTTAACATGATAAAATGCTAGTTATTTGCATAACTTCGTACATTGTTAGGATAAGACAAGTAGATACTGATTTTCTGGTTGGTAATACCACATCTCTAACAAAATTTAGAGTGTTCATGTCATTTGATGTATCAAATCTTCTAATAATATATCCAAAACAATTACTTGTAATATGCAAAAAGGAAACTGTGCATCTATTTATGGATTTCTTTGTAGTAATAAAACTTTGGAGTGATCCTAAATACACATTATGACAAGAATTAAAAAAGCAACTCTCCAAGCAAACTCTGGAACAGTGGACAGATGTTATGAATAGTGATTTACCATTAAGTGAACTTGCAAGAAAAGAGTTCTGAAATATACGATGACATGGAAAAGTAAATTAGAAGCAGTTCCTTTTCAATGTGATTAACAAAGACCGAAATATTTATTTTCTGAATTTTAAATGTTGGGTAGGCTGACATGTTCAATGGAATGTTCAGTGCAAAAGAAAAGAGAAATACAGGGAACAAGAATTTTTAAAACCAAGTAGCTTCCTCTATTTTTACTGATTTGAGTATATCTGTAAAATATGCCAAAAAAATTAAAAACTTAAAATGAATGTTGAATCCAAATTTTATAAGGCCCAGAATGCTTCCACTTTTTCTGAATAATTGGATTTTTTTCAAAAGTAGTTGAACAAAGAGCTCTAATCCCCAAGATAACAGATGAAACACATTTCCTCTCCTTAGCTTTAGCTCAGTACATAGCACTGATAGGAATTTTAAAGTATTTGTAGAAATAATTCACAAATGAATGTATTAATCAATTATATGAGTTAATTTCCTAATGAATGGAACAGGCAAGAGTTCAGTAAGAGTACTGACCTCGAGACAGCTAGTCTAGTCCAGAAAGACAGAACACTTTGTGTATTTGATGGATTTTCTCGTACACCGAAGTGGTATTATATTTAAAATCATGTGTATAGATGTACTTCTTTAACACATATTTTAATCTATTGCCATTGAAGCTACAAAGCACAGTAAGTAGTTTTATAGCTGGTTTAGTATCATGAAAATGTAAAGTGTAGTTACTCTTCATTTGTATAGTCTTGAAATTATTCAAAATTATTCAAAATTACACAAATACAGTACGAACGTTTTAATGTTTTGAATGTCTCAAAGTGTAGTAATTAAAATTAATAAAGGTTGTAAAACAAAGACTCTTAAAAGCAGAATGCATATTATAAGTCCATTTAAACAAGACTGGAAAACTATAATTTTCCAATTTTTAGCAACTGATTAGAGAATGAAAGGTTGTCCTAACAACAGGAAATAGTAAAATAATATGTTAATGACTAGTAATTGTTCTAATCATTGTATAAAGTACTTGCTCTAAAATACATGGGATACCTCCTGAATTTTTAATCATTTAATAGCAACCAAACACAAAGCATTCATTCCCTTAATACAATTCAAAATATTAATTTTGGAAAACTAATTCCTTCTTGAAACAAATTAATGTGATTTGCAGAAGCCGAAGAGTAAATAGCTTGGATAGCTATTTGTTGTGTTGCCATTTTACAGTCATTTCTCAGTAATAGATGGCTCACAGATGAAAGAGAAACTGAAAGATCATAAGGGAAATTGACTAGTAGCCCTCTCTCTCCACCTCCTAATATCTGAACCAGTTGAAAATTAAAGAACAAAAAGTCAAAACGAGAGAAGCACATTGGCATGATTACTTACAAAACATACAGAGGAAAGCTGTGTGCAGTGGCGCATACCCGTCATCCTTGTGCTCTGGAAAGCTGAGGCAGGAGTATTGCAAATTTGACTTGGCAAGAACCAGTCTCAAAAAAGTTTTTGTAATAAAGGGCTTGGAATGTAGCTCAGTGTGAAGGCCTTGAGTTTAATCCTTGGTACCACAAAAACAAAAACAAACAAACAAAAATAAACACTAATAAGTGGAGAAGATGGCTTGCAAACAATCCCTAGTGTCAGCGGATACCAGATGGGGTTCCAAGAGGTGACCAAAACTGTGACAGGAGTCTAACCCACCCACCTGTAGAATAGGAATAAAGGGTTGCTGACTTCTCTCACAGACAAAGAATTTCCAAGAGGCATTAATAAGAGCCTTGGGAAGGGTTTATTGAGCAGAAATTCAGTACACACTTAAGGAAACAGAGTGCAGGCCCTGGAGAAAGAGAGAAGAGCCTTTTATTCCTGGAAGAGGGACTATCTGTGCTTCTCTTGAGAGGATTGAACCCCTCAGAAAAGATGCTCTTCTCCCCAGAAATGCCTTCCCCCATTATATAGATATGGGCCCAGGTTTTTTGGTTTTGGTTTTGGTTTTTTGATAGGTAATTTGAAAATTATTTTGGATTTTCTCAACCTGTTCCTTTGTCTAAGGATCAAGTTCTTGTTTCCTGTTTTTTCAGTTAAGGAAATTTATGGACTTTTCAATATTTCTAAATAATTTTGAGTATGATGGGTCCAGAAAGAAAGAAGCCTAAATAAAACCAAGTGATTGCAATATAGATCATCTTCAGATACTTCAACTAGATGCCGGATGTTACAGTCTTTCTAAAAAAAATACAAGTATTATTTATTATTTCATTGTCTCACTCTTCTCTACCTTTTACTTTTTCTATCATATTTCACTGGCACTTTGTGATGGCTACCACTTTTAGACATTAGGAGACTAAAAGGCTTCGCAGGAAGCTTAATTCACAGGGGAACAAACTGCTTAGTTAGCTAACTCAAAGAACAAGAGGGGAAGGAATTGATTTTTACTTCCAGCTTCTATCAAACACCAAGTGAGACTTTCTCTCCTGGTTGAAAAGATGCATGAAGCGTTTAATGTTTCACAATAAAACACTATTAAAACTACCCCATCCTGTCATTAGCCAATGTTCTTAAGTAGGTATAAACACGGTGCTTAACCTCTCCTGTGTTTACATACTGTACACTGTGCTTCTTGGAGAGTTCATCAGCTCTGTATCATTGCCACCCTATTCCTCTGTTTTAGTTACTTTTCTCTCTTGTTGGGACAGAATACTCGACACCCAAAGTTAGGGGAAGAAAGGTTTATTAGCTCACAGTCTGCAGAAGTTTCAGTCTATAGTCCGCTGGATCCGAGGCAGGCGGGCTGGTGTGCAGACCAGCGGCAAAGCAAAGTGAGGAAAATGCAAGGAATGTATGCAAATCAGCAATGCAAACAAGCAGCTAGTTAAGCTTCTTCCTGTATCTATCTAGGCTACCTGCCCCCAGGGCGGTCCACACTCCCGACACTCCCG
>QZML01000746.1:2410030-2448206 GCA_016801275.1 Hystrix brachyura
TGAGGCTCACATGAGGCTTTGGGGGGACATCTAGACACAAACCATAACATCCTCCATTCTCAAGGCCTAACTTATCTCAAATGAGTCCACTTGACTTTGTGTATCTTCCAGTATTGCTATTGCTGTGGGCTAGTGATGATTCATTTCCCCCAGACGTCTAATGTGCCAACTCCAGTAAGTATTCTCCTCACCCAAGACTTGAAATCTGCTCCAAATACTACATCTGATCCCAAATGCCCAAACCAAGACCTGCTATGCAGTTCGGTGCTACCTAAAGACATTTTAATATGAAAAACAGCTAAAGAGAAAAAATACCAAAATTATCCACTCAATTCCAATTAAAAAAGCCTCTTACATGTTAAAATCAAAGGAAATTAAAGCCCAAAATAAAATAACCTTACTTTCAAAAATTTGTGTTAGTGCATGTTTGCAATTTTTACACTCCTTGTGTGGAGCTGATAAATGTTCCTAACACATTTTAAGTTCTTTCTTTATCCCTTTCCCCTTCCCCTCCCCTCCACATCTCCATCCCCTTTCAAACTGAGAAAGATCTCTCTACTTTCCATTATCTATCTTTCGTTTTACCCTTTATTTATAATTTGAGTTTCACATAAAAGTGTACCCATGCAATATTGAAGCTTGTATGTCTGATTTATTTCACTTAACATGATGGTCTCAAGGTGCATCCATTTTTGTAAAGATGACTCACGTTTATCCATCTTTATGGAAGAGTAGTACTCCATTGGGTATGAATACTACATTTTCTTTGTCCATTCATCTGTTGATGGACATGTAGGCTACTTCCATGATTTAACTACTATGAATTGTGATGTTACAAATCTTATTCTTACATGTTAAAGTCGAAAGTAAAAAAAAAAAAAGTATATTTTAAACAAATCTTCCCCACATACCACATTCATCTCCTGTCTCAACTAGAAGTCCTCTTGAATCTGAATAGCAATGCTGTCCCCACAACTGTAGCTTTGTGGGTCAGGATAACTCATTTTTAGACTCAAAAGTTTTACTAGGTTACTGCAAAATCCTAGGTGCATTTTTTATTTTTTTTAGTTTAAAAGTGTCTACATCTTCAAAGAATGCACATTATTATCTGGATTCAAGACGCATGATGATCCAATGCAAAGTACATGTCAGATTTCAACACTGACAGCAGCTAGTCCAAGGAAATTATAATCCCCCAAAACATATTTAGCTTTCTTAAAAGACAATAGCAGAGACTTCGGGGGTCTTGATTACTAGAAGGATGACAAAATTTGCAAAGAATTTGGGAATTTACAAAATTCCATTACTTTCCTTTGTACATCTGCAGCTGTCTCTGTCTTTCTAATGTTAAGAAATTATATCTTCTTCTCATTTCCCTCAATGCATCCGGAGAGGATTTTATGTTTCACTGATTCTAACCATCAGCCTTTAGTTTCATTGATTTTTCTCCTTTTATTCTGTTTTCAGTTTATGGATTCTTACTTTTATTATTTCATACTTTCTTCCTTTTGGAGGGATTTACTTTGTTCTATTTTCTATAGTTTCTTGAGATAGCCTACCTTACTGACTTAAAAACTATTTGTTTTCTAACTTGATTGTTTTATACAATAAATATCCTTATAAAAGTTTTGGTAGCATCCCACACATTTTGATCATCTTCTTAATATTTTTCAATTAAAAATATGTCTTAAGTCCCTTTTTTGATTCCCTGTGAATTACTTACAAATTTGTTACTTAATTTTCAAATGTATAAGGGATTTTCCCTTATATGTTACTGCTACTGATGTGATTCTGATCAATTTAACTTCAATTCATTTTTAAGGTCTGTATTATCGTTCAGAATACGTGATTTTCTGATAAATTCTCCATGCACGTTTGAAAATAACATGCATTTTAATGTCATGCTTGTTCTATAAATATCAATTAGTTGATCTGTCTTGGCTTGTTCAAATATTACTATATTATACTGTATTGTATTATATTCTCTTCACACATTTTAACTCATTTACCTGAGCATGGAGTGTTGAGGTCTCCAAACAAAATTATAAATTTGACTGTTTCTCTTCTCAGTACCAGACTGGTGCATCTTGAAGATGTTTTGTCAGGTCTCTACATAATATAAAGTACATCTTCCCGGTAAATTTCTCCATTGATATTGTGGAACTCCCTACTTATCACCAAAAGTATTACTTGATCTGAAATCTACTTGGTCAGATATTTTGCCGCTTGAACTTTCTTTTGATTAGACTTGGCAACATTATTTTAATTTTCTATAACTTTATATTTAAAACAGTTTTCTACTACATAACTGGGTCTTGATTTTCTATTGAATCTAATATTTCAATCTTTTGAGGCTTTTAGAGTTCTTATATTTATACAATTATTGATAAAGTTTTATTTAAATATACCACCTTACTACTTTCTATTATTTTTGGCATACTTCTTGATTTTTTTGTAATTTTTATTCTTCCCTTTTATTTTCACATTTAGGTTATTATACCATTTTTTAAAATTTTGATTGATCATCTTTTGTTTGCTAAGTATAGTTTAGCTTAGTAAAATCTACCCTCTAAAAATATTAAAACATTTCAGATAGAGTTCATCTTGAAGTACTATACCTCTAATTTCTTTTTGCCATTCTTTTTACTATTGTTGGCAAAGACTTACATTTACATATTTTATAAATGTCACAGCACATTTTCCTTTTTTTGCTTTGTTCTAGAAAGTCATTTTTAAATGTGATTAATATTTTAGAAACTCGTATCTGTACCTAGTGTAATTTTTTTCCAATTTTCTTTATTTCTTTGTATAGATTCGCATTCCTAGTTCCTTCGTATCTTCTGCCTGAAGTACCTCTTTTAAAAATCCTTGCAGTGCAGATCTACTGGAATGAATTTCTCACTTTGCTTGCCAGCAAAACGTTTTACTTAGCCTTGAATTTTCAAAAGTTATTTCCACTGGTTATTAACAACTATGTTTTTACATTCAACACCTCATGTCACTTCACTGATTTATGGTTTTCAAATTTTATTAACAAAAATTCTACTTTTTCTCATCTCATTCTGCCATAATTTTTTTTCTGATTGCCTTCTAAATTTTTATTTCATGTTTTCAACAGTTTGATATGTTTAGATTTTTATTTACTTCCACTTTTATCCTAAACTTCTTAAATCACTCTTTTTATATTTTCATTATATTTGGAAAATTATTACCTTTTCAATTTTTTTTTTGTACTGACTCTGTTGTCTTCTTCCAAGACTCCAAATGAATGTATATCAGATTATTTTATTCTGCCTCACATTTCTGGGAGACAATTTTGTTTATTCTCCTTATTATTTTTAACCACTTATCTCTCTATTTTGTCATTTTTTGCTCCTATATCTTCATGTTCACAGATTCTTCATACAAGAATATAACCGCAATGTTTTCAAATAAATTCCTGATTTTTTTTCATCCATGATATTGTTTTAGCACTTTCTTTTAACATTTACCATGTTCTGATTGGGCATGCTGTCTCTCCTTTCCACTACATCTTTAGCACATAAATTTCTATACTTTAAACCTGCAGTGTACCCCTGATATCTCATATGTTTGGAAGGTGATTGGACCATTTGGGTGTGTAATCAGCAGTAATTCATCCAAGATGAGTTCAGTGGCTGAATGTGCTGTTAGGAAGTGGGACCTTGCAGGTAGGTCACCAGGGACCTCACTGGGAAGCATATTGCACATTCTCTCCCCTAGCACCTCCCTTCTCTCTCTCTCTGCTTCCTGGATGTTGTGGGTTGAGCGGCGTTCCTCCACCAAGCATCTGCCTCGAAGCCAACCAAGCATGGACCAAATTCTGTGCAGACCGTGAGAAATCTCTGCTGCTTGGCATTGTAGGTATCAGGTATCTCGCCCCAGGGAAGGAAGAGTGATGGGGACATAAATCACAGACTTGTTCGTTCTTACCTGACAATTCCTACATCTGAGTCTGGTTCTGCTGATAGCTATAACACTTGATAATTTTTCCTTTGTTTTTTTTGCCTTAAAATTTGTGACTGGTTGTTGTTTTTCCTGTGATTAGATCATTCTTTCAGCTATGTTTACTAAATAAAGCACTACTGACTGAGGAATTCTACTAACGCTTTCTCTGAAGTCATTTCTGCATGTGCTAAGACTGGCACATGTGTTGTTTACACACAAGTCACAGCTATCTGCTCACAAATCTTATATTAACCAAAGACCCCAAATGCTCTCAATTCTCTTAATACTCAGAATAGATCTCCTGCTGATGGCGTAAGGCCCCACATTCTCTACCTCCTATTTTAACAGCCTGTATATGTAATCCCAATACTGGAGAAACAGCCTTTCTGCTTTATAAAAACATATTAGCGTTTGCTTTCATAATACCTCAAGCTTCCATAATTCAACAAGTCATTTGCCTAGACATTGTCAGTAAAACAGAACATGCAAATGAGAACAACAACAGCGATGAGAAAGAAGTAAGGCTGGCGTGTTCTCATCCTGGTTTCAAACAGGGTAAGAACTCTCGCTCCATGCCTATGCACCGACCGCTGCCGGCCGTGTCCACAATGGCTTTCTCAGTCTCTCCGCATGTGTGTGTTTTGAAAATCGCTCTGTGCTGTCACTGTTCTTGGCCAGTGTCACAGGACTCAGCACCTCCTGAACTGACCTTGTTTTTCAAGTCCCCAGGCATTTTTAAAAATGTTTAGATCTTGGCCAAGAACGTTACGGTGATGCCCGAAGAGAGAGAGACAACTTCACTTCTGGAATCTGAAACCACCCAGGGGATAAACTCCTGTTTCTCTGCAGAGGCGGCCATGAGGAGGAGTTGCTTGGAGGGCATAGAAAACATCTCTTCTCAGAGAAACCTGAACAGGTAAAAGGAAACACTCTCACCCTCGAACACGCTATGCGATCCCAGATTCAGTGTCTTTCTGGGTTTCTCCATGTGAGGCGCCTCCCGTGGGGTCCAGCGCTCCTGCTGCTCTTTCATGCGGACAGAGGAAGTGTGATGAGCTAAGCTCCTGTCCCAGTGACACTGAGTCCTCTTCCCACCAGTGGACCCCCACAGTTTGAAACTCAGAGGAGTAACACAAGCAGGGTCGGTTGTTGGCCTCCAGCCTGGGAGGATGTGGAGAGACAGCCCTGCAACAGCCCCATCACTGGCCTCAGAGACGGCACCTCTGCCTGACCCGCTTTGCTTCCCCACATGGGAAAGAAGGACGAATTATTTAACTACATTTTATTGAAGTTGTGAGCAGAGATCGGTAGACAAGGATTTTTCAAATTGTGAAACCTCTGATTTAATCTTGGAATAGTTTGTAAATGTACATTTTCTCAAAAACAAATTTCATTTTCTTTTTTTTATCATAGAACTTTTTTGTTTCACCCTTCTTCATCCATGACAAGTATAACACAACATCCTTGAAATATACACGTGTGAATATAGAGGTTCTCTGCACATTTACTTGCTTCATTGTACAGACAAAAATTTAAGGTATTTCATCATTCCTGTTCCAAAAGGTTATGCAATAAAGTGGACATACTTTATTCCTAAATAATTTAGCCTATTGATCCACTTTCAAAACTTCACTTGTGTGAATTTTCAAAGCATAAACAACTGAAATGTCTTGATCAAACAGGCTATTTTCTCTGAGTCATTAAAAATGCTCTTTCATTTTTGAGAAAAAAGATTAAGAAGTATTTCTCATGATAATATTCATTCTGAGTGTTGATAGTGTCATCATTTTTCAAAATGAAATCAATTTTGGCTGCCATAAAAACATTCATTCACAGAGTGCCATTTGTTCAGCTCTTTGGTAATTTCCATTATTTGTGCAGCTTCCATTTTATTTTAAAATAGGTAACATGCTTATTATTTGAAGTCATATGACAGGCATATTTCCAAATGTCATCAAAAGCATACATAATACATAAACATATGTGCATGTACACATACAGAAATCCTCAATTTTAAATAATCTGAATGGTATCATAAAAAACTATTTTATATAAGGAGATGAAATGTATGAAAAGTTAGAAAATAATTTTAAAAATTGCTCCTTAGTACCCAGTAATATGAATATTTCGTTAGACTGACTTAGGAGGTAAGCATTCTTTTTTTCCAGATCGCTTGAAGGAAAGCAGGATAATTATAAAACAGTGCTTGGAACAAAATGTAGACTGAGTGTGGTGGACAGATTGTGGTCAATTTAAGCAGGAGCGCCCAGCAGAACTGAGTTGTGTGGTTCTAAGCATAGAAGATCCACCTGAGAATTGTTGCTGACATAGTATAAAGGAGAACGGGAGCAGAAGATTGGAGGCAGTTGTTTCCCAGGAGGAACTCTGTTGTGGCTGGCTTCCCTGAGGTGAACTCAGCTGTTGTCAAAGAAGAAGGAGCTCAAAGCCTTCCTGTCTTTAGGGATGGCTGCTGTTTGCTTCTGGGGCGCTCCTGTCTTCAACTCCACTGTGAGCATCATATCCTGGCTCCAGCACAGATTTCTTCAGCTTTTTAGTGCAGCTGCAAACTTACATGGGACACTGCCGTGTGCTCCCAGCCCTTGATTGGCTTTTTCTGGTCTCCAATGCATAGACAGATGTTCTGCACTTTCCTTGCATTTGGCTTGTGTGTGTGAATGTTACGACTTGTAATTGTCCTCAATTAAATCTGCTTTCTTGCAAATCATCGACTCTAGAACTCACTGACTAATACACTGAGAAAATATTTTATAAATGAATGCATGCAGGTAGGCTGATAATTACCATAAAAACTTCACATATAATTATTTGCTATTTGCTATTGTTTATCATATTATCAAAGCAGGGAACAAGCAGATCAGTCCAGTAATTAGACATGAGACACAGCATTTTTGAAAGGATCTTTTGAGAATAGAACAATGGAGAAGAGCCATTCACCCATCAATATATGTATTCATGGGTCAAGGAGCATCACAAGTATAATCACAGGTGCTGAGTTTAGTTTGAGTGGTGCTTTTACTAACAGTGACTTTAACCCTTGATTTCTTCTGATGGTGACATCATGTGTTTTGTGGGGTTGATATGATCATGAGATACCATCATCCATTCCAGTTATTTGGCATTTTGTAAATCCTCACACAGTCCCTGAAACCATAAATATGTTCCAAACATCAGTGCAGCTATTCACTGGACCTAATTATGCATTCCCTGAAGTCATGACAGTAGCTTCAACATGCAAAATGAAGCGTTCGTTCCTACCCGCAGGTTGATCCCAGTCTGCTACTTGTGGTGAAAATGAATAGCTCACAATAAAAAATTAGGTATTTCTTTCCTCCTGGAAAGGTACAGGCAAGAAATGTGGATATTTCTCTTTATATTGAATAGATAATATCAACCAATAAGAGCTTTGAGAACTCCAGTAAAGATAATTTCCTGTTAGGCTGAAAATCAGAGTAAGAAAGGGCCCAGAACAAGGATAAATCATGCTTAGGAAAAATACATAATAGTTTCTATATTTCAAGCACAGATTTTTGTGAGAAAGTCAGTCTATTAAGACAGAAGGCTATAAAGTATACCCGTATGTATATATATAGAGATATACACAGATATTTTATACCCGTATGACAGAACAAGCATGTGAATATGTGTGTGCTTCATTCTATCAGTTGAAGGCCTTAAGTGCAAAACTAAGTTTTCCAAAAGAATAAAGAATTTTGCCTCTAGAATGCAACATAGGAATTCTTCTTGTGTTTCAGGCTTCAGGTTTGACACTACATCAACTCTTCCCTGAATCTCAGGGCTGCCAGGCTTAGAACTTTTCCCTGCAGATTTTAAAATTGGCAGTTCAAACATCGCAGAAGCCAGTCCCCCAAAGTAAATCTCTTAATGTGTATGAGTCCCGCTAGTTCTCTTTCTCTGAAGAAACTTGACTAAATAAACTGACACCGTACTTCTGTTTCACAGTTAGTATCTATTATTTTTAAATAATAGATAATAATGATAATTGATATATAATCAAATAATTGTAAAAATCCGTTGTCTGATTCTTTTTTTTTTTGTGAAAGTACCTACATTTGGCATGTGTCTGAGTATCAGATTTAAATAATCTCAGTTCTATATTCATTTGATTAAATACTTACTCATCTAAAACTATTTAGTGTTTCAGTGTTTCCAAAACTATTAAGTGAATATTTTATGACTGTTACAAATTTAAAGTGCACCAGGTCTGTTTTCCTTAATCCCATTTCTTTTGTGTTCTCTAGCTCTGGATTAGTTTAATAGTTTTCTTTCATAATGGCAGAGTTTTTTTAAAACCTAGTTTTGTTTAGTATACAATATTTTCTCACAGTAATATGAAAACAATAAGAATGTGCATTGAGTTATAAGGTAATATAATTTTAAACTCAGAAATAAATTTTTATTCATTCTCGTCAAGGAAACTACTTTGTACGCCCTGTTGTTGAATTGCTGAAATGTTTTTTTAATGTGAATGCTTATTCCTGCTTAACTCTGTATGCTACACTAAATTAATCATTGTAATTTATATTCAATGAGACTAAAGTGTTCACTAAAAATGTATGAAAAAATAGAACAAAAATCAAATAGCTATGGTCACAAGATAAGCATCATTATAGAAATAAACTTATTACTCATAAATTGAGAATTATGTGAAAATAATTCTACATTCTTGCTAAGAAAAATACTACAAATGTGAACAAATACTGAGATAGGGAGTTACAATATATTGTACAAGTTATGTCTCAAGGCAAAACATTTTTCCAAATGTGATGAGATGTAAACATTTGTCAATGACTATAGAGTTTAAACAAACAATTTTATTTATGTAACCCTAAGTATAAGTAGGATATTATAAATTTCCTATAGAATCAGAAATAGCTTCCATTTGCGCAAATGTTTTCAGTCTGAAAGTAGAACCAAGTCTATATCAAATGAAATCAATGACTGAAACCTCCCAAACATAATCTTACACTCCAAGAATATAAATATATTTGAGTAACTTCTCATTTGTAAAATTAAATGAAAATATATCAAACACCTTTTTATTTTCAAATGAAAGCATATAGGTATAAAGGAAATACATGTTTAAAAGAAAGACAAAATCTGTATTGGTTTTATTTTTCAAAATTTTAGAATTTTGAAAGTACATTTATTAATGATTTGTTTATAGTGGGCCTAGTCTATGCTGACTACGGTGTTAAATGGTAAAACTCTGAACATGGGAGGTCTCCACTGATTATGTGCTGTCTGAATGAGAAGCACACACACATGTAGGCACTGAAATTGGATAGTGAATAAAGGACAAATGATTAAAATGAAAATTGGTCTGTTCATTTCATATTGGCATCAAATACCCAATGTTGTGTCTTGCATCTAGATGTCCTCCCAAAGTCTCATGCAGTCATGGCTGTGGAGTTTCAAAGGTGGCTGCATGAGGATGTGTGAATGTGAATTAGGGGTGTGATACTGGGATTGAGGGTGTGGATAAGCAATCAATAGTTTACAGCCTGGATGGAATATAAATGGGAAGAGAGAAGACAGACCTGCTGCTGCTGCTGCTTGCTGCTTCCTGCTTTGCAATGAACTGTTTCTTCTCGCGGTGCCCCTCTGCCTGCCACCCTGCCTCAGTGCCAGCTGATTATGGACTGAAACCTCTCCACACTGTGAGCTAAATAAACTTTCCTCCTTTAACTTTGGGTGTTGGCATTTTGTCTCAGCAATGAGAAAGTAACTAAGACACCTGAGAATAGTAATCTGGAGAGAAATAACAGTTGTCACTGTTTGCACACATGTACATACAGAGACATGCACATGAACACACAGACACACACACATATACTTCATGTATATCACCAAAATTAATCAGCCATATGGGTGATTTGGGGTTTTTAATATTTATCTTTATTAATTTAACCATGTGCATATGAAATTCTCTGAATCAGAAATAGATTATAATTACCTACTTCAAAAAGCAACCAGATAATCCCCCACACCCTGATTCTTATTCTAAGTCAACACTATAAAAGTCAAGTCAAGGGTCGTCTATGCAGAAACACTGATATCCGTGTCATATGCAAGGCTTAGAGACAAAAATGAATTCTACCAGCAGATGAAGCGAATAGAGGTAGCTATTCACTTCCCTTCCTTGAAAGTATAATGGGCTTTGGATCGTTACACCAGTTTTCTGTATGTAAATAAATCTCTCCAAATGCCAGATAAATCATGTCTCTCCAGGCAGAGAAGCCTCCAATATTGATATCGTTCCTCCTTGAAAGGTGGAGCTATGTAAATTTCTGTGGAACTGTCACTCTCCATAAGGTTGTCAACGAATTTTGAGATATGGTCTTGGCCCAGATCATAGGTTTTAGCAAAATTACTTCAGAAAATCTTGTGTACAACATGGAGGTATTGTCTCTGTGATCCAATAACAGTTAAACATGTAATTGTATATTGTAGTAAAAACTTCATTATATTTTTTAGTTCCCTTATTTTCACTACAAGGAATTTACAGTATATATTTCTACCTTGTAAGTCAATTCTGGGACTATTAGGATATTTATGATATCATATATCTATAATACATATTATTTTATGTTCTGGTAATAAGGAACTCTAATTGGCTATTTCAACTCTATTTTTCCCTTCCACCTTCTTAACGTAACCATGTTTTTGCTGTGTTTTTTTTTTTTTGCTAGATATATTGTTACTTTAATAAAATCTGTATTTTCCAAATTTCTTAGAAAGTAAGGAAATTTCTGAACACATAGTAAGCAGGATGTTGGGTGCACACACTTTTATTATCATCTCCCGTCTACAATTATGGTTGTTATTCCTAGAGCTCCAACAGCAACCTTGTTCAGTATAATCAAGAAATCAATTTTCTGGACAATTTATGGAAAATTGTTTTGACTACTTTCCTTATTTCTGATCTGTTTGTTTTTTCTATCTCTTCTAATGTCATTTTTATTAATTTATATTTGATTTGTTCAATTTGAGTTATTAAATTTATTTTTAGATGTCAGCAAATTAAGTCATTGAGTTTTCTTTGAATTTATAAATTTAACTATTCTTCTTTACTATTTCTGAAAATTTCTATTTTTTCATTTATTCATTCTTTGGGATATTTATCTCTTTCATTCTTTTTTAACTAGAACCATGTATAGGTTTACCCGTAATTTCTATTATTCTGATTCATTAGAACAAAGTTCTACTTTGACATTTATTAAATACTATCGTTATCCTTTTCCATATTTATCTTTTTATTTTAGTTTCTCTTTTAATGGAAGACATTATTCATTTGCTTTCAATTTTTGATATTAATAAAATATTAATTTTCCTCTGAGTACCACTTCACTTAAATTTTTAGGTTTATGAAGGGTTCTTTATATTTCTTTATAAATCTTAAAAATTAATTAGTGAACCATAAATTATATCAAATAGTCATAAGCTTTATGACTTAAAAACAAACATAAAAAATAAAGTGAAAATACTTAAGACTGATAACTTTATTCGGATTGTCAGGGAGTCCCACTGAAAGATGCCCTTTCAGCAAAGTCATAAAGGAGGACAGAGAACAAAGCATGTATGTATGCATTCGGTAATGAACATCACAGGTGAAAGGAGCAAACACAAGGACCCAGATGGGGTATTCTGGGCCTGTCTGCAAAACACAGGGTGGGTCATGTTGGCTATTCACTGGGACGTTTGTTCCTCACCCTGAGACTATCACTAATGTAAGCTGACTTTTTAAAAGGAAAACTGTGAACTGTAGCTACTGTGAAGAATCCACTGGGTGCAAGAGCGTGGATGGGATCATGGAGAGAGTCAGCTACTGTTATATCCAAACAAGATGCTAATTAGGAATAAAGGCAGGGAGAAATTGTTGGAACAGAAGAGTGAAACAGTTTCAGTTTGGTGGACTCAGTAAACTACCCAAAGTGGTGGAAAATTTGGTCACTGGCATAGAAAATAACAGAGAGGACCCAAGAAGAAGGAAGGAAGGAAGGAAGGAAGAAAAAAGAAGGAAGGAAGGAAAGAAAGAAAGATTTCCTGTTATAGACAATAAGAAAATGTATGCTGTGTCCTGAGAACGAGCAGCTGAGAGTGTGGAGGGCACGATCATTCACGGAACTGAGAGTCCAGGATTTTAACAGCTTCACCTACCCATAGACTGAAATTACCAAGAATTAAACCACAAGGTCTCTAAGACAGAGTAAGTGAGACAGATGATAACACTTTACAACATAAAGGACACTGGTGTAGGGATTAGGAAATGATACCTACAGAAAGGTCTTATGTGGTATAGACCAATACCATGAGATTCAAAGCTGGGGATATGGCTTAGAAAAAAAAAGAGAATGATTTAGAAATGTAAAGGGAGAGAAACTAAGGTAATTTATCCACCAACTGCTCATATAACAGGAGACACGAAGTAATATGAGATGGGAAGAAGAAACAGCCCTCACTTGCAGGAAGAAACAATGGCATAGGGGAAAAAAAGTCTTTTGTTTTTTTAAAAGTTAAAGCAAGAACTTGAACAAGAACTCAGAAGGAGAGCAGTATATGGAATCAGTGAATAAATCCATCAACTGAGGAATGACTAAAGAAAATGTAGTACGTATGCATGTGGAATTCTATTCAGCCATAAAAAAGAATGAAATATTGTCATTCCCTCCAAAAATGCATGGAAGTGGAGATCACAATGTCAAATGAAGTCAGTCAGGTACAGAAAGACAAATACTGCATGATCTCACTCAAATGTGGAGTCTAAAAAGTTGATTTCATAAAAGCTGAGAGAAGAATGGTGGTTACCAGAGTTTTCCAGAGGAAGAGAGAGAGATTAGTGTAGGGGGTGGGACAAAGAAAGGTTGCTCAATGGGTCCTAAGTTACAGTTACATAAGAGCAAGATGTTCTGATGTGCTATTTCCAGTAGAGTGACTATAAGTAACAATTATGTGCTGTATATCTCAAAAAGCTGGATGAACAGGTTTTGAAAGTTTTCACCATCCAGGTATGATAAATGTTTGAAGAGAGAGATAGTTAACCTAATTTCAATATTACACAATGCATACAGGTGTCAAAATATCACATTATCCCACTAACATGTACAATGTTTATATTTTATATATCAGATAAAGGACAGTATTTTTTAAATTTAAAAAATGATTTGGAGAGCATATTCACTTTTCACTGAATATTTGATTGAGTGAAATGCTTAAATACAGATGTGTAAGCCATCTGGTGTAGTAGGAAAAAAAAATACTTTCAAAACTGTGATTGAAAGGATCGTTAATAAATGAATAAAATGGAAATGGATTCATTACTATTAATTTATGTTTGACTCCACATGAAAAATAGACAGATTTCATATCTCATTAATATTATTGAAACTTCTTTGAAAAGAAAAGAAAAATCAGTTTCTCAGGAAATATTAGAAGATAAGGCTCAGTCAATAAAGAAGCAGGCCAGATTAATGAGTTCAATTAATTCAATAAATTCCTTCAACCACTCAATCTGCCAAATTAGTCCTTGGTTATAGAAAGCTGGAGTTTGGTCCCTCTGCACTCCAGCCATTTATACTCTTCATAGGACAGTGCCACAATGAATCGATTCTTTCCATTCATCTGCCCATTGGAAAAGTTCTACTACTGCGGACTCTACATAAGTCAGATTTTTTTCTTTGAGTTGGGATTTTCAGTCACTAAGTTTTGCAAATAATTCTGAAAGATGGAATACCTAAAATCATCACTGATGATTACTACCTGCTAGTTCTGCAGACATTCGGAAGAAAACTATAGTGGGAATTGTGGTACTCTAGAGAAAGACTCGATGAGAAGGAAACTACAAGTTATGAGATAAACACTATTTTTCCTACATTTGCAGAAAGCCTGTCCTGTTGAAATCTGTAGTAATAAAGGTAAACAAAAACAAGGAAAACTCTAACATTCAAAAACCAGCTAACTTCAGTTTGGTCAAGATTATACCCAAACTTGAGTTCAATTTTTATCTAAAATAAGCATAATGTTGATGACTGAAATTTCTTAGTTACTGTAAAAGCCAAAGAAAGCATTATATGAAAATATGACTATAGATTTTGATTGCTTATACCAACAATTTCCATTACTGAATATGTATAGCAAATGGGTTTTATTTAGAAAAAAATTTTATCTTGCAAATACTTCATGGAACTAACATTCTTTTAAGAATAATTCTAAGAATGCTGTGAAAGAAATGGTGTAATAAGAATTCTCATTGTGTTTAAAATAAAGTCAAAATAGATAGCATTTCTAATAGAACTTTAAAAGTATATTAGAACAAAAGGAGACCTTATTGTAAAATTCAGAAATAGAAAAAAGTGATAAAACACATTTCAATTAATAAATTTACCACTTTGGTGTTTTAAATTTTTGGCACAATTTCATATTTGTTGGCTTCAACTAGAACTAATAATCTGAATGTGTATTCTAGATGAATGATGTATTAGCTTGCCAGTGGTGTAACTATAATTTGACAGATGATAAATTGTAAATTATCGTGGCTATCATGCCTTCTAGAGCAAGTCACTTAAGCTTATTAATCCACAGTTCCTCATTTTTTAAAAAAGGAGTGTTAATAAAAATATCAAAAGTATTTTACTGAGTATTAAAGACAATAATGATTTAAATGTTTGGATATTGCTCTGGGCAGAGTTCAGTGGTACAGCACTTGCCTAACGTAAGTGAGGTATTAGGTTTGATCCTTAGCATTGCAAAAATACAGTAAAATATTTGGAGATCACATAAAATTTTAAGCATATGTAAGAGTAATAATAACTATTGCCCATAGGTATTAATAACATACTCAACCTCCAAGTCTCCCTAGAAAACTGATAACAACCTAAATTTAGTTTTTCAAATTCCAAAAAAATCTATACAGAGCAAAATAAAAAATAAAATCCAAACAAATCAACAAAATATGGAAAACCACCTTTAGTCGAGATAAATAATTGATGGATAGTATTCCTGACTGACAGTATTTGAAATAATGTTTAAATAGGGAACACTCGAGTCCAACAAACCAGCTCCAGAGTTCATTCATAAGCAAAAATTCAAGGAGCTAGCTCTGGCTGGAATACATCCCCCAAAACTCATGAAAATTTAGTCCCTAGCACAACAGCCCTGGGAGGCAGGGCCTGTGGAGAGACTATGTCTTCATGGTGGGTTTGTTACCGCTCCAGAAAATGTACTATGGAAGCAAGCTTGGCCTCCAGTCTCAATCTGCCTCTCCCTTTTCCTCTCTCCCTCTCTTTTCCCCCTTCCTTCTCTCATCCCTTTTCCTTCCACCATGGAAGACTGGACAGAAATCATCCCCAGGTCTTGGCACCCACACCTTGGACTTCTCAGTCTCCAAAACTGTGAGAAATAAATTTTGTCTCTTTATAAATTACCCAATCTGCGGTACTCTGGTATAGTAAGACAAAATAGACTAATACGGGTTTACTTTGTGTACAATACAAAGGAGAGGGACCCAGGAATGATAAAATGCAGAGTCACCCCAAGAAATAGGAGTGCCCACCTCAAGTATGGAAGTATAAAAACACTTGTGAGGCTTGGTGCGCCCAGTGAATAATCCAAGTGGGTGGCAGCAGCATCCGGCTCAGATGCCCTCATCTTCCTTCCTGTGGCATTTTTATGCTCCACCCCCGTCTCACTCAATCCAACTCTCAGTCCAAACCTGCTCTTCTTCAGAAGACCCCTCGCATTTGAGGGCTTCGTTTGCCTGCCTGCGTGGAGACTCAGAGGTGATCCTCAAGCAAGGACTGCGGTGTGTGGAGTGTGACAGGCTTGTCTGCCTGCTAGTGAGCAGGGCACTTCTGAGGGTCTAGCATCTCTGCCAGGTATCACAAGCTTGCTTGGCTTCCTTCCCCTTCCTTCCTGCTTTCTAAACTTTCTTGCCAGATTCTCTTGGGAACAGTTTTGATATTTTTCTTTGCTAGCAAATCCAAGAAAAAACAACTAGCTTTCAAGAAACTGAAAGAAAGATTTGAAATTTCATGAGTTCGTAGAAGCAAACAGTGTTTCTAAGGGTGAAGGGGAGCAAAATCAGATGAGAAGTGCTCTCTGGAGACTTGGTGCTGATGCCAATGAAGGCAGGGGAGGAAGTCAGAAGTCCTGTGGAACCAGTAAAGAACAATGAACTGTATCCCCTGTTATGGTTTGTGCCTATATGTCCCCCTAAAGCTTCACGTGGTAAAGGTGGCTGGATCAGAGGTGGCTGGATCTAGAGCGTGTGGTGCTGGGATTAAGGGCATGTGATGACTAAATCAATCCACCGATTGGTTTGACACCCTAATCCTGGCAGCCTGGACAAGATATAAGGCATAGGAAGAAGCTGCTAAGGTCCCTTGCTTACCTTGCTGCCTTCTGCCTGTCTGCCTGCTGCCCTGCCTTGGAGCCAGCTGGTTGTGGACTGAAACCTCTGTTGTGGACTGAAACCTCTACAAGGTTGTGGACTGAAACCTCTACAAACTGTGAGCCAAATAAATCTTTCCTCCCCTAACTTTGGGTGTCGGGAATTTTGTCTCAGCAATGGGAAGAGTAACTAAGACAACCCCTTTCCTAATGATTTCAATCCTTTAATCACAAACTACATTTGACTTTAATTACAAACTCTCTCTCTGTTACTGGGAGACAGAGTCAAGTGTCAGGCATTCCAGGCTTGCACAAGTGCAAAGAGGCGCCTTGGAAAAGGTGGCTTTGCTTCTCCAAGGGGTTCATACCAAAGACTTTTTAAAGCAAGAGCATAAAGACTTGGCCATCTGGCCCATCTTGAGGTAACTCTAAAAGATCTCTGCTCTCTCCCTAGGGGGACTGTCAGTGCTGTTCCCGCAGCCATACCACAGCCTATTCGTCTGTCCGTCTTCAACTACTGTTTTTTTTCCAGCGCTTCACAGAGCTGTCCACCTGAGGGTCGCCTTAATAGCTCATCTGCATGCTTCACTCCACTGCAGTCTGTGGTGGAGGCACTTAACCTGTGACACAAACCACTCCAAACTTCATTGTCTGCTGCACACCTCTGATACTTTTGATAAACAATGAAAAAGAAAAAAAATCTATCACGCAAGTATTTCACGAGAAGAAAATAGAAAATAATAAATACCACATTTCATCAGGTAAGGCTCAGGTGAGGCTCAGCTATACCTCTGCTGGGTACAATCCTGAAAGAATGAATGTCATGATACTACAGTAATACATGCACACTCACATTAAGAGTAGTCTAATACACTAGCTAAACTATGCAAACAGCCTAGATGCCAAACAACAGATGAATGGATAAAGAAAAAGTGGTGAATACACACAATGGAATTTTCTTAGCCATTAAAAAGAACTAATTCACATCATTTGTAAGACAACGGATGGATGTCAAGACCTTAATGTTATATAAAATGAGTCAGACACACAAAACTAAATAGAGCATAGTTTCTCTTATACGAGAAACTCAAAATATCGATAAGTTAAAGAGTAAAGTAAAGAAGAGATGGTAGGAAAGGAAAGCAGAGTTTTTGGAAACAAGGAAGGGAATGAAGGGCCATGGAGAGGTAGGAGTGTATGATCACTGACTGGGTTCTGTGTCAAAATTCTTTCATTAGAAAATAGAGCAAACATCGACGTGTTATCAACAGCAGATTCCTTAAAAGCAATTACTGTATGTCGGACAATAGAATATCCTTGTTCTTAGAACATTATTGTGAAATACTCCAATATGAAGTGTTACTTTCAGGTCTACAACTTATTCTCAAAAGGTTCTCCAAGTAAAACTGATTGCAGATGTGTATCTAAAAAGATTCAACAAACATGGAAACACATAAACAGTTGTGATGGCAAGGATCCATGGATTCACACACTATTCATTCAACTTTTTCCATGTTCAAAATTACATATATATAAAATATTTTCCAGGGTTATATGATATCTCAAGTCAATATTACTAGGCTTTTTAACATACTAAAACTAGGAAGTAACTGTATTAAAATTCATCATCCAAATTTCCAAATTAATAATTGTAAAATTTTAGACCTCTTAGGAAAAAATTACTACAAATAACTTGGAAACTCATTAAAATTATGACCCTTAAATGTGCTGAAATTGTTTTTTAGTTTGTTCTTAAGAACTTCCCAGTATCAAAGAAAAAAGTACACAGGTAATTATTACTATGTATGTTTTTTGATAATTTGACTGAAAATACAGTTTTCTGTTTTTAAAATATCTCCAGCAAAGAAAATCACTTTGTACAATAGTGAAAATACGGCTCTTTGGATGTGATTTAACTTAAATGTGGGAGGGCTGAGGCAGAGGCGCTCCTGAGGACTGTTTCTTGTCCTGCCAGGACCTTCGCATGACAACCTCCCTTACTTGTACTCCTCGGCTAACTGATACTTCATCGGTTTTTAACATGTTCTTCCATGAACTTCTCCCAGCACACTGCAAGCTGCTTTTGCTGTTAAAAGAGTACAGTCCTAGGAACCCCAGACTCCAGACATGCCCACAGTGCCGGGTCCTCGCCGCTTTAGGGGGCAGCCTCATCTCTACCGTTTGTCCATCAAACTGGGCAACCACCTTTCATACGCCGCTGTTTGGGTAAAGTACAAAGTAGGTATCTCCAGATAACAGTTCACAAAAGTCTGTCAAAGAGATCGCCTACTTTAATCTTTTTTAAAAAGCATGACAAAAAATCTCTACTGGATTAATTTACTTTGCTGTTGGTTATATCTTTTCATGTGATATTCACAGAAACATTTTCTGAATTACTTGCAATTTTAAAAGTATTATTTTAAATGTAGATAAGCCAGTGCTGCATGTGTTATTTTTCTTTTCTTTGGTTGAAATATTAACTATTTAAGGGTTTTATTCCCATCATTTTCTGCAAATTATGTAGCACTCAGAGACCTCTGTTAGGATACTTCAAAATTCTCACTGAGTGGTAAAATTCGTAAGATCAGAGGCCTTGTCTTTCTTAGTCATCACCGAAAGCCAGCCTACAGCACAGACGAGGGTAGTCAGTTGCGATGGACTATGAGCACATCCAAAAATGGTTTTGTCCTCCTCCCAAACCCTGTGAAAACGCCCACTTGTACAGCAAAAGAAATTTTGCAGACTCAAATAAGTTAAGCATATTATGTAGTGACATATACTGAACCATGCCACTGTGCCCAGAGTGACCACCAGAGTTCTTATGAGAGGGAGAAAGGAAGACCAGTGTTAGAAACAAATGCAAATATGCTATGAAGTATGACAGAAATGTGCATGTTTAAAGTAAAAAAGAAAATTTATTATAGTAAAATATATATATCCATTGATCCCCCTCAAAATAACTCCTCTTTCCTTCAAACACAGTTATCCCATTTCTCTTGCTACTTTCTGAAGCAATTCTGGGAGTCCTCTTTCAGGAGTGTCTATACTTGCAGTGTCCTGGCTACTTTGATGTCCAAAATCAATTCAAAATTTCTACCTTTCATGGTCATTTTGATTTTGGAGAAGAGCCATGAGTCTGACAATGCCAGGTCCAGTAAATAAGGTGGATAAGGACACATTGCAATGTTTTATGAGCCGTTATTTCCCTTGGATGACAATCGGCAGCAGTATTCACTACATTTTTGATCATACTGGCAAAGATACTCACAAAGAGGACTTCCAGAACTGATTCAGAAAGTGGCAAGAATGATGGGACTAAGTGTGCTTAAAACACACTTTTGGGGGGATTAATGGCAATGTGCTTCCTGTTGTATTACATGTTTGGTGCTAGGGATCAAACTCAAGGCTTTGTGCTTGCTAGGCAAGTGCTCTAACTGCTGAGCTAAATCCCCAACCCGTATTGTAATGCATTTTTAAAATATAAACATTCACTGTGTATTTTCGTCAAAGGGCATATAACGTTGCCTTTGAAGATAAGTTGCATCTTTTTTGCCTCAATATCTGAGAGATGTCAGGTAGTTTACTTTTCCCCAGTACCAAACATTACAGAAATAATATATATTTGAAGAAATTTCTTTTCATAAATTTTTTGTTTATTTGCACAAAATGCTTAGTGAATGTGCCTAAAAATACAGTGGATGTGAGGCGTTCCTCATTTAATGACCTAGTCACATTCCTGTGACTGGATCCTTGACAGGATCTGTTGCTACATGAGGAATAGTATATTGCATGTACATTACAATATTCAGGACAAAGAAATGGTCAAAGGAAGCTCCAACTTGGTGACGTTGCTTTTACTTGCATAAGTCTTACATGCAGTATCGTCATGCATAACAGAACATAGAACCACAGTACTTAGCACAAAGTACAATCAGCAAAAATTACAGTACTCTATAAACAAGGTGCACTGTACAAGAAAAAGACACCAAGTCCCTATAAACAAGATGTACAGAGCTGCACAAAAACAAAAAAGACAGGTCATAAGAACAAACACAGCACCTCGGTGACAAGTCCAGTCACTAAACAGGCAAGTAGTTAAACAAGAAATATTTGTTATATTTTCCCTTGCTGAAGGTGTTTTCATTTTAGGTCCATAATTTTTCACAAAAAGTTTGCAGACAGTCCACCAAAGTCTCCAAAAATGGCAATTAGAATAATAATGGGATTGTAATAATCTGGGGAAAATTAACGGTCTAAATTACTTCTTCTATCCATGAAAATTGTGTATCTACTAATTTATTTTGGGTTTCTTTGATTTCCCTTAGCAATAATTTGTAATTTCCAGTGCATCAGCCTTGCATCTTATTAGTAAATGTAGTTTTACAAATGTATTTTATGCTATTGTAATGGTATGGTGTTAATATAATTTCTCATTTATCCATTACTAACATCTAAATAATATAAATTTGAATACTGACTCTATCATCTTGTCATCTTGTTTATTATAGATTTTCTTTATGTATCTGTTAGAATTTTAGGTACATATTACTGTCATCCACTAATGAAGAGAGTTTTATCTCATCTTTTCCTTTCTGTATGCCTTTTTATTTTAAAATTCATTGTATAATGTTTCTTCCTCCTGTTTTCTAAAACTCTAATATCTGTAATAAGTGTATTGTTTCTAAAGCAAGTATACAATTCACTACTAATGCATAAAACTAAAGTTTCTTTGTGTGAAAGTTTGAATTGTATTTTCACAAAATTTTTCTACAGGTCAATACTTTCTCTGTTTTTCAAACTTTAGTTCTGAAAACTTGTATTCCAAAGAATTTGTTCATTTAATCTAAATTCTCAAATTTGCTACTAAAATATTTTAATAATATTATCTTACTATAATCCCACTGTGTGTAAAATAATAACCAATTTTCCAAATTCAGAATCACACATTTGGTATTGTAATTTGTGTATTTTCTCTTTATTTTTCTGTGATTGGTCCAGTTATAATAATGCCAAATCTACTGATACTTCACATTTTGGTATTTATATTTCTCAATTATTTCCTCACTTTCACTATTTCTGTTTCAGTTTTTAACTTTATTATGTCTTTCCTTCTCTTCTTTTCTTATTTTTTTCCCATCTCTAGTATCCTACACTGAAAACATTAAATAACTTGTATTTGTCCTGCTATAAAAATGTAAAGCTATAAATTTATACCCTGTTTCAATTAAGTGTCCAATTTCATTTTGTTTACTTAAACGTGTCTCCTAACTGTACTCTCATTATTCTGAAATGTCATTTTAATTTCCAGGTATTTGATGTTCATCTAGATATATTACTGTTCGATTTCTCATTTAATCCTTCTGTGTTCAGAGAACATATTTGGTATTCTTTATGTTTTACTATTGAAACATGTTTTATAAGCCAGCACATGGTACATCTTGTGCACATAAATGAAAGAAATGTGTATTTTTAGTTGTTTGTATATTCTAATAATATTAATTAGGTCAAGCTGGTTGTTATTGTTCTCATGTTCTACGTTTTTATTGATTTGGGGCATTATTTTTTCATTTACTCAGAAAATAATACAATCTTCAATATGTTTATGAAATGTCTTTTTTTCTCTTTAATTTAGTGATATTATTCTCATTTACTTGGAACGCCTGATCAAATGGTATAGAGGCAGTTGTATTTTTAAATTTGGCCTGTTATAGCAGTATTTTAGTCATTATCAAATTCTCCCCTTAATCTCTAGTTATTGTGCTGAATGAATGAGCCTGCTCCAAACTTCATTTTGAAACCCTGTCTGCACTCTAATAGGATTAAGGGCAGTCCTGGGGAGTGATCACAGCAGGCATGCTTTGCCCTCATGAGTAGAATTAGCATTCATAAAATGACTGGGGTTGCAGCAAACACCCTCTGTGGGACACAGAAACGCCTGCCACTTTGGTCTTAAACACTGCGCCTTCAAAACAGTGAAAGAAAAGTTCGGATTGTTTTTAAATTGCCTAATCTGTGGTGTTTTGTTATAGCTACACAAATAGATAAGCCACCGAAACACTTTAGGTGAACATCCATTTTATCTGATATTCTTGTGGCCATTCAAACTATTTTTATTATTCACATGCTATATCATTTTCCATTTGTTTACTATCAGAATATATGTGTAAATACATTGAAAGTATATCTCTGATTCATTCATTCAGACAATTTGCATTAAATATTGTTGTGGTTCAGTTGTATCTACCAAAATATTATTTTTCTTTTATTTTCCTTGGCTTTTATTCTAGTAATATTTTTTGCCTTTAAGAGGTTTGAGTATATTAATAATTAAATTTATTTTTTCCTAATTAACATTTAGCTAAAAGTCCTTGATGTTTTCTTTACAATGATTGCTCTAGGGATTGCATTGCCTTAGAACAAAGTTGTAACACTTTCTTAAAATATTAAAAGCAAGCAGGCAGATGATTTACACTCTGTCTGTACTACTCCTGTTATCACTGATCCCCAACATGGCACCTTTCCCCACCGTGATCAGCCTGCAACCTGGTGGCCAGATGATTATACTGAACTCCTTCCATCACGGAAAGGACAGTGTTTGGTATTTACGGGAATAAACATCTATTACTGGGATGGATTTGCTTTCCCTGCAATGTAATGCTTTAATCAAAACTTCTATCCATGAAAATATAAAATGCCTCATCCACTGTTGTATTGCTCCACACAGCATTTCTTCTGACCAAGGAACATACTCCATGGCCAGAGGAGTGTGGCAATGCGTTCATACTCATTCAATTCACTGGTGTTAACATGGACCCCACCATCCAGCAGCAACTAGACTGACAGAAAAGTGGAGTGGCCTTTCGAAGACGTGATTATTGAGCCACCTAGGTGGCACTACTTAGCAGAACTGGGGCAAGATTCTCCAGAATAACGTACTGTGTGCTTTGAAGCAGCATCCGATATACGGTCCTGTGTCTCCCACAGCCAGGATTCATAGATCCAAGAAGTAAGGTGTGGAAATGGGACTTTTGTTTCCTGTTTCTTCGATTTTGGGCTCTGCTGGTCTAAACGTCTTAGTTCCTGAAGGATGGAGGGGGCGCTTCTACCAAGAGGCAGAACTGTATTTCCACTGAACTGGAAGCTAAGACTTCCCCTGGGTCATTATGGATTTCTTATGGCTCTGCATTCACAGGCTAAAATGGGAGATATGAAGTTGCTGGGGCAATTGATCCAGACTGGGATGGGGAAGCTGGGCTACTACTCCACAATGGAGGTAAGGAAGAATGTGTTCAGAGATCCCTTAGAGTGTGTCTTTTTATTACTATGACCTGTTATCAGTATCAGTAGGCAACTATAATAACTCAATCAAAGCAGGATGCCAAATGGTCCAGAACTTTCAGGAATAACAGTACAGTTACTTCACCAAGTAAAGAACCAAGACATACTGAAGTGTTTCTGAAGACCAAGGGTAAACAGTGGTTATAAATACTAGCTATGACCATGTGACCAGAAAAGACGATTCTAATTGTCATGAATATATATTTCCTAGTTGTCATATGCTTGTGTATATATACACATATATTAAGCAGGTATCTTAGTTTTCTTTCTTGGTAACATAGCATCAATCGTCTTAATATTGGTACTAAAAATTATTAAATCTATATTATGTTTAAATTATGGAATATCGGAGAAGAATAAACATCACCCAAAGAAAGACTTTACCTTCTGTTCAGGGGAGAGAATAAGTGTGTTTCCATTTGTACACAGGATAGTCATATCATATTAGGCATAATTATGAAGTTGCTATTATATTTGCAGATTAATTATAGTTTAAGGAGATGTATCTGGTTATAAAGGGATGGATTGTGACTGTTAATTGTGATATGTCAACTTTAATTTATTAAGAAATGACAGCAGATTAGCAAAGCACAGGGTGAGTCTGTGTGACTGACATGCAGGGCAGCAAACTCAGTGGCGTGGATAACCCACCCTGTTTATGGGTGCCACTAACCAGTAGGTCTGTAGCCGGGATAATAGGCTTCCAGCGTGGATGGAATAAAAAGGGAAAGAAGTGAATGTGCTCCCTTTGAAGAGATCAGTGTTCCTAGATAGATCTGTGCTCCACTGCCATTGCATTCGCACACAGGTCTCCAGGCCTCCAGCCTTCCAAGGCAGATTCGCCCTGCTACCCTCAGGGAACTTCTAGGCTGTCCAACCTCGTTTTGTGATTTCCAACTTCTTGGACAGAGCAGCTACTGTCATACGAGCTGTGTGGACTGTGTCTCAGCATTTTAAGTCTTTCACTTGATATCTTTGATCACACTATTAGTTAAACAGTCTATGATACATTTCAAAATGACTAGAAAGAAAAGGAGCACGAAATTCCCAATGCACATAATGGGTAACAAAGAACTAGGAATGCTTATTTGATTTGTTATCACACACACACACACACACACACACATTATGTCTGTGTGTGTATGCATTGGACTATCACAATATGCCCCATAACGATGTACAAATATTATGTCTCAATTCAAAAGTTTGGCAAAGTTGGACCCATTATTTCTTCAATTCTTTTTTTCTTTTCTGTGCATTCTAGACTTCAGCCACATGTACAGTAGACTCTTTGATACGCTCTAATGAATTCCTGTGTCTCCATACTTGGTGTTTTTAAACTTTTCTTATTGTTCTTAAGATTCGTTTTTTTACTTGTGGTTTATATTAAAGTTCACTTATCTTTTTCTCTTACCTCCCTCCAGCTGTTAAATCATCTAATTAAATTTATTTCAGGTACTTCAGTGTTCACTTCTAGAATTTTCTATTTTTCAGTTTTCTTTTTACTTATTTCATTATATATATATATATATAATGGGATATTTTGTGATAATTTTGTATTTTCCATGTCTAATAATCTTATCAGAGCATTTCTAGCTACTTAAAAATATTTAACATATCTCTCTCTTTATCATGATCTTGTGTTTGGAGCCTTGAAGCTCTCATCTTTTTTTTTTTAATTTTATTTTAATGGAACATTTTAGATGTGTATAGTGATAACATTCATCAGAGGGGAGAAGCTCTCATCTTTAATGTATTCATTAAACATGTAATAGGTCATTGTGAGTTGTATTCATGCCAGTATGCTGCAGAAAACTAGAACTTGTTACTTCTGTTTAAGTGTTTTAGGCCCCATTATCCAACTTCCACTTATCCCCCACCTCCACACTTCCAAGCCTCTATTAATTACTAGTCTACATTCAGGTGGGCACTTTTTAGCTTTCACATGAGAGAGAACATACATTCTTTTTCTTTATTGATCTGGTTTATCTCACTTAACACGATGTGCTTTGCTTCCAGAAATTTTGCTACAAATGACAGGACACCATTCTTCTGATGTAAACAATATTCCATCATGTGTAGTAACTACATTTTCTTTACCTGTTCATTCTGTCTTGGATATCTTGGCTTATTCCATATCTAAATTATTGTAAATAGTGTAGCAATAAACTTGGGTGTACCCGTTTCTCTTTGGTACACTGATTTCACTTACTTTGAACATATAAGTACAAGTGGGCTAGCTGGATCTTACTGCAGATTTTTTTAAAAACCTGAAAATAGAGTCTATCATATTCCTCTTTTGCTCATTAGACTTCCTACTTTAAAAAATACTTAAAGCTAATTTTTCATTACACTCTGAGAAGATTTATCATGGGTCTTAAACTTTTTATTTCAAAATTCCAAACTCTGGACAATCTTGAAGTTGGTTTCATTTGGATACCTTTTCAATTAGGTATGCATCCCAATTTACTGATCCTCTTTATTTTAGGAAATTTATTTCAATGAAAAGTATATAGTGGAGAAGATGAGTTATCTGAGTCCATTCTTTTATCATTTTCCAGGTATTTTACAACTCTTTAAATTATAGCTAACATAGAACTAAAAATTCTTCCCTGTCTGCTAAAAATTCAATTGACTTCCTTCTATCTTGTGGAGAAAAACATTTTTTTTCCTATTTGAACATTCATTTCGGTATTCCTGATAGACCTTACTGTGGCAGGAGTAGGGCCCGGCTAAGACTGGCGGGCAAGAAGGCATGGTCAGGAGGCGTGGCCTGGAACTGACGTCAGCCTGAGGCGCCAAATTCAAGCGCCGCCCCTCGGGACTAGACAGGAGCAGTTCTCACAGGTCTCCACAGGGACCTCATTCTAGAAATAGAAGCGGTTGCTCTAGGGAAAGTCTCTGTTTCTCCTCCCGCACTGGAGGGAAGCTCCTCCTCTCTCCTCTGACACCGTCAGGAAAGAGCTTTTTTCTCCCCCTGAGAGGAGGCATCTACCCAGTTCCCAGGATATCTTGATCTTTTTATGTAGCCTGCATTATTTTACTTTATTCTCTGCTTTTCTTCTTTCTCTGTTTGACCCAAACCTGCTTTTCCTTTTTTCTTTCTCTGTTTGACCCAAACTTTCTCTGCAGACCCAGTTCCTTCCTTGTATTTGTTAATCCTTTTGAATAAAACTTTGGAATTACTTTTTGCCTACCTCGTCCAACTCTTTGTTGAAGGAGGGAAGAACCTGGAATTATTGGAATTTACCCACTAACATTTTGGCAACCATGAAGGGGCGACTACATTTTCACTCAGTTACAGTATCTGTCTGGTCTAATAAATGAATAAAATATTTCTCCTGTTCATTTTTCTGTCTATGAGATTCATTATTTTAACTTTTTTAGAAGTTATCTTTTGATGGTATCTCAGATATTATTAACGAGGATTTGGAAACTCTTAAGATCAGTTGCTATTTTCTGCAAGTAATAGTTCTTTTGCTTTTGCAGGCAAAAATGCAAATTGTTCTGTGGACGGTAACTCTTGACTTCAGGCCAGGCGTGGTTTTTAATACCTGCAGAGTCTGTTTCACTCATGCAGGCTGCAAGCTTCAGCCAGAGATGCAGCCAGAGCGCAACCTGAGGTCCCGTCTCTGGCCATTTCAGAGAAGGTACAAGATGCAGTATAATATGTCGTCCTGGATATCTTACCCTATCTTCAACGTGGCCAAGTCACACTGGTTCCTGACCACGGCTCCTGAAGCCAGAAATACTGGTCTCCACGCCCTTCTGTGCTCCCCGCAACGTGTGAGCTCACTGCCCGGCCCCTCGGGTGGCTGCGGCCGTGGTGAGCGTCCACGCAACAGCTGTCCACAGAATTAAGACTCTGCTCCTGTCTGCCGCTCTGCATTCTCCAATCCCTCGGGTCGATCTGTAGCGCCCAAGTTTGATCACTCCCGCAGGGGAGCTTAACTGCTATGAGAAGTTCCAATCTGAGCATGGTGGAGTTTTGAAAAAAAAACATGTAAATTTCTTATACAAATGAAAAGTACACACTTGAGTCTGTTTCACTGTAATAATACATTTGCATGCGTTTGGAACACACACATTTCACTTGTGACGTATTTACCCTCCCAGAATAGATGTAGTCTAATATCTGATAAAAGTCCAATCATTACGATGTGAAAAGAGTTAAGAATCGTTTACAGGTGTCTTTGAATTGACAGCGGTGTAAAATACAGTGTCTCAGGGAATAAAACAGGTAAAATTTGAACCGCTTGTAAGCTGCTCGTTGTTGTCTTACGAGAAAAGATGGAAGAAAATAAGCCAGAGATAACAGTGATTAAGAATGGTTACAAATGACATCTTCACTTATAAAAATAGACTCAATTTTTCATAAACTACTCAACTATATTTGTGTGCTTTTGTTATTAGCTGTTTCAAAATGCTCCTGTTTCCCTGGGACTGCATCTTACCCCACCCCCTCCTCTCAAAGGCTTCGTACTTGTCCTCGCCGAGGGAGGTGGCACACCTCGCTCACCGGCTCCTGATTTCCATGATGTAAGGGAACAGTCTGTTGCTATGGTGATGAGCAGCATCTTGCAGCAGGAGCCACTATGATTACAGGTCTTGGGTGCTAGACTCTTTTTCTTTCAATCAGTTTTGAGAGATCCCTTTTGTTCTTCCACACACTCCAAATTCTGTATTTAATACACTTTGATTAAAGTTTCAAAGTTTAACCAGTGTAGCGATGAGTTAAGTGGAGATGCTTTAATCTGTATTTTTCCCCCTTGAACTGTACTTTTCAGCATATATGAATATTTCACTGAGTCACAGTGAAGTAGGTATTTCTGATGTTTAAATAACACATAAATCAGTTTTGTAATAGAAAATGCATGCCGTTTATATTTTTTTACATTTGAGCTAAATTATAGGTTTCAAATCTTACATATATAAACAGAATTATGTAGGAAAGTATTATTTTGATAATGTCTTGATGATAAAATGCAAGTTATAACCCTGAATTACTGTATGCTTAAGGATAAGAATATCATTCCCACCACACATCTAGCACGAACTATCAAAGTATAAACTTGTACTTATTAGATAAATTTCAATAAAATATCTAGATTAAAAAATTTAATCTTTTTGCAAAGTTAAAAGCACACATTCTGATTAAATTGTACATTTATTGCTAGATAGATCCAGGAGTGAAAAACTCTTTACTGAGTTAGATAGATGACAGATAGACAGATGATTTGTAGATAGATAAATATATAGATGGTAAAGGTGTAAATACACATATAAATATAGATATTTAGTTACTGAAAATACAAAGGTCATCATACAGTTTTTCAGTTCCCATACAGGCCACAAGTATGCAGACCAAATAACAGTGATCTATGATTTTATTAAAATAATAGAACACATGCCACAGTCTTTTATAGAAAGTAAATCATCATATAGCTAACGTACTATGACCTTCCTAGTTATTGAAAACTTATTTTAAATTTTTCACATAATATTTAGATCAGTATTTTGCAACAAGGCAAACAGTCTGAAATGCAAATGTGTTAACCTTTTCCCTATACAGAAGAGGTTTTATTAGACAAAGCTGAAGAATAAATTAACAGCCACTGATAAGGAACATCACTCAAGTACCCATGATTCTCCTACCTGTGATTCAATCTGGGATTCAATTAAATGTCACTTGATAATTTGGGTTTCTATTTAAAGCCTGGAGTTTATTATACTGAGTCAAATTATTTTCTTTTTACTAAATAATGAAGATAACCTAGTTTAAAGTGCTATTTAAAATTCACTAGATAAGAAAGCCAATTTTGCACACTATTTTCTAGCATTTCACATCTAAGTCACATTTTGACAACTACTAATATAAATTAGGAAACATATATAGTTTCGAAAATCATGAGTATTGTAGATTAATCTCAGGCCTTCATTTATCAGTCACTGAATTTGTTCAGTATCAGGTAAATCTAAAGGACTGAACTCTTCGTAAAGAAGTCTATAGATTTCAAAGAAAAGAAAAAAAGTACATTCATCTTTTACACTGTGCTGCCAAGCAACATGATTTTTAAGAGAAAGAGTAGTACGTAATACAAGTTTAGAAGATTATTGTAAAAATATACATTTTTATGTTCATTATCTTTTCAGATGCATTCTCCTTTTTTCTTAAATTTTCATTTCTACTAGTATATGTTTGCAGTGCATAAAGATCACATTCCACGTGGGGAATTGATACATGTACTTAACACATCTCAGTTCTTTTTACATTCTCTTCCCTCCCCTCTCCTCTCTCCCTTCATTTCTTGGTCCCCTTCTCATTTGCAAAAGATCTATCAAACCATAGTCATAATCCAGTACTGTACCCTCATGCCTAGTGTAATTCTGCTTCTCTCTCTGTATTTGCTCATTTGCAAAAAAGGATTTGCCAAATTAACTCAACCCCAAAATGCATAAACAATAATTTCATTAGAAATGTATATTTCATTAGAAAATTCTAGTCTTACTTCACAGCAAAGAGATTCTGACTGAGACTGCTCTTCCACAGACCAGAAGATAAATTAAATCAAATCCATAGAATTCACGTTTAATCCCTGAATAATACTCTGCCTACTCACAGTCTCTGCTTCTGGTAAGGCAAATGCCAGAATTAGCGATCCACACTAGAGTGAAATAGTAATTATTAGATATAGTGATGCTCATTTTACAGGCTCTTGTATTTGATTGATTTATCAACTAATGATATTACTATATTCCTTATGGTCCTAGTAGTTTACTGCATGTACCAGTGAGCACATATTTCAGATCAAGGAAGCACATATTTTGAAGACAAAACATCTGATGATAACGCCCAGCATGGCAAGAGTTTTGAACAATAAGAATATGACCTAAAGCAAAACACATAACTTTGTTTGGAACTTACAGATGAGGTAGTTTACATTAATGCAAATGCATTAATTTGGAGAAAGAAAGCACAGACTTCAAAGACAGCCGGTATGAACCATAATTCAGTTAATGACTGTAGAGGAAGTGAGCCAGGTAAGGCAATGTGTCCACCATGTATCATATTATACAGATGTGATGTCACATATCTGTTCTATGTGGAGGCTTTTCTTTTGATGGCCAAATGAACCAATCTATAATTTTAAAAGCACTTTTATGGAAATTAGCTAAACATTTTAAATAGGTATTTTATACTTTACAAAAACGAATGTTATATTCTTAAACTTAAAATTCATTGCCAATTTAAATAAATGTTTTGTAAAGTGTTATATCAGATTTCTGTTTTGCAAGTTTAAATTATTACGAAGCAAATTTTCTAATGTAAATGTGTAGCTTTCTCACAAGAATTGGATTTGACATGCTTCCTAATAATTGTATTTCGGTAAATACCAAGTAACATAATGACTTCTTGAAACACACATGGCAGTAATTCTATTTGGTTATTTCGGAGGGGTTATATTGATTCCTAAAGACGGGTATGAAAAAACAGTGCAATAGGTTGAAGAAAGAAGTATTAGAACATCTGTTTATGATTATTTTATTCTTTTTTTTCTTTTGGTGCTGGGGATCGAACTCAGGGCCTTGTACTTGCTAGGCAAGCACTCTTACCACTGAGCTAAATCCCCAGCCCTATGATTATCTTATTCTTTAGAAACTTCATTCTGTGTTTTATAGAGCACTGTGAATGTGTATTATTTAAATCATATATTACTTTAAGAGGATGTATAAAGAAGTTATAAATAAAGAAATTCTAATTCATACTAAGGAAAATCTGCAATTGATAAAAGAAATAATTTCAAAAGGCTTAAATACTTAAATGTAGTGCAATGTCCTAAGGTATGTTTGGCAATTTAATTACTGACACTATATATTGCATCAGATTAGCTTTTTAATTTTGAGAGATTTTTTTCCATTTAGCAAATATAGCAGCGGTTGGAGACAATGGTAAAACGTGTAGACAGAATGCTTGGGAAATCTGCCTACAATTCACCTACTTGCCTTTAAAATAGACCCTAAAAACTGTATAAATGAGTATCTAGAATACAAACTTATAAGTTCAATTGGTTATAAAAATTCAAGTTATTTGAAATAAAGACATTAGTAAGTATATGGGTAGTAGTGTTAAACTTCTAGTTCATTTGTGGGAATATTTCTTTTGAAAATAACTGCCAAAAGCAAATACCACTTGGTTGGCAGAATTCATTCAAGAGGAAATTTCATAAATACGAAAATTTGAGGTTTTTCTTGTACCTTATCTAATAACATCTAAAACAAGATTATAGCAATTTTAGAAAGGATTAATTTATCTTGAGTGTTTGTTATTGCTTTTGGTTTGACCTTAAAATCACTACATTAATGCCAAATAATGTGTTAACCAAGAAAATTTATGTATTAGGTAGAAAAACGTTTGGATTCTCCTCATTCAACTTTAGCTGGTTTGACCCAAAATGATGAGACTTAATTTGATCATCATAAAGCAGATTTTTTTCTTTGGGAATCAAAGTTCTTTTAAAGTTCATGTTTCTGAATAAATCCCTGAAGGCTCATAACATCCTAACATACTAATATATCGATTCACAGCTGATATGCAAATAGTCATGGAATTTGGAAGTTGAGCCATCTTCGCTAATCAAAATGAAGGCTTTCCTTACTTTGATCAAAATTATTAATTTCAGTGTCTATCAATTTATGCATAAATAGAAAAATGCTGTACAATTTTCTCCTCAAAAATACTCTGGGTACAGTTATAAAGAAGTTTAGAGATAAGTTTTATTTATTATACATTTGAGGTATGATTACAAACATCATAAATCAACATGTAGTGTATAATTTAAATAAAGCATAGTTCAAATAAATTGTAATATATCACATAATAGTAAATTTGATTCAGTGTACTATTGTGTATATTGTAAAATTTAATAGCAAAAACACTTCATTATAATTTTATTATTTTAATCTTTTAATTTAATTTTGCAATAGCTACAAAGCCCTTAACCACTTAGTGTGCCTAATAGTAAAGCAGGTAGACGCTGAAAAAGCTTATTGATATGCGTACTGTACATACTCCCCTCCCTGGACTAAGGATGAGACTACCCTAATTTACTCCAAACCACTAGAATATGACAAAAGTATAGAATCTCTCTTCCATGATTATGTAACCCAACATTGTACCTTCCTTCTTGCCAGTCTGCTTCCTACCTTGCTTGACTACATGTAGTAAATCTTGTTGGGAAGGCTTCTGCGGCAAAGAAGTGACACTTGCCTCAGACCAACGTCCACATAGGGACTGTATCCCTCGTTCCAACAACCCCCCAAACAGCGAATTCTGCCAATAACTATGTGAACTTGGAGGTAGATCCTGCCCCGTTGGGCATGCCCCCGCCCTGTGTTGACCCCTGAGTGCCACCTTCATGAAAAATTTAAAACAGTAACTCAGTCCAACCCACGCCCAGACCCTGACCCCTAAGTATGTAGCATTTTAAGTTGTTAATTTTTTACAACTTGTTAACCAGCAGTGGATTGCTAATATAAAGAAAAACTCATTTTTATGCTGATTACCAAACTGCATGTATGTCACTTCAGTGGATGAAAGAGTAATAGAAATTCGTTGCAAGATTTCATAAAACAGCGGTTCTCGATGAACAGAAGTTAAAGCCAGCACCAATTCACGATCACGAGATGTTAGGTGTATTTTCCTTCTCACCAAAGCAAAACCACCGTCATGACCAAGCCTTTAATATGATATTAATTCTTAAAATTGATCAGGGGCAGGCAAAACAATTTTAGGGCTTAATCAATCCTGCATCAGTAAACGATATCAAAGAAAATAAATGTTCTGATCGTACTTCTGACTGTTTCAGTTACCGAAATCAGCTATATGACTGTGAGTGTACAATTACCTTGTCCATATTTCTGTTCGTTAAACAATAAAGTGGTATATTCTTGCAATTTCATAACTGTTCAGATTAAGCATTTGCTCTGAGAAACATTTTATATGGTGAACACAGTTAGATTTTTAGAGAGTGTATCAAAGTTCCGTGTTACTTTTATTTCTCCTTTCCTGCCCCCAACTGTGGTATTTCTTCAAAAGGAATAACTACAGCGATGATTCTATCTTCTTTTTTAAATTACTACATGTTTGCCAGGTTTAGCAAATGAAAATATAGATTGTGCAACTAAATTTGAATTTCAGAATAATTTTGGTATTATTTATTGCATGCCCCGTGCAATATTTGGGACATACATCAAAAAATTTTATTGTTTTCCAGAAATTTAAATTTAATCAGACATCCTGTGTGTTATCTGGCAACTCAACATATTTTTGTAAAATCGCAGATTGTGACATAGGACTTAAAAACTTTACAAGAAAGATGAGTGGTGCGTGGAGATGAAAAGATAACAGGTGTTCAGTAACGGCCTTGTCTTCCATGCAGGTCTTAAAACCTTCAGTAAACCGCTATGCTACATTTTTGTCTCTTTTTGTAAAATCATCTGGCTAAACTTACCCACCTGCCTGTCCAGACCAGTATAGATCATTACTAGCTCCCAAGGGGCACAAAGCATTTTAATTATAATTGAGTGAAGGATTCTGTCTCTGCACCCCAAACACTCACGCCTAACTATAGCAAAGCCATTTCTGTGCTAAGTTTATTAATCATTTAACTATTACCTTCAGTGTAGCATTTATTACATTAAATTTTTAAAAATGTTTATGATTTGTGCATTTGCAGTACATAATTATTCCATTAATCTTGTAGAGTTGGTGCATGTACATAACATGTGAACTAAAACAATTAAAATTTAGCCCTACCTGACTTTGCCTTATGTTTTTGATTATTCTTTGCTTTCTGTTTCATCACCAAAGTTTCTCAAAACTACCTGAGCAACCAGGTAATTTCTTTCTCTGTAAGAGCAGTATGCAGACCAGCAGCAGAAGAATGAAAAAGAAAACTCTATTTGGAAACCAGTGTATAAAATAAGATATACACAGAATGGGAAATGCCACATGTCATGCTGCAGGTCTGACATGCCAGAGTTCATCAAGTTTCTTTGTATCTCTATTCAAATGAAATATCAGAAAGAGACAGAAGCAATCTGACTTTGCAATATTTGAAAAACATTAATGATTAAACTTTTCTGAGATGAATAAATAAATAAATAAATTACTACATGTTTGCAGTACATGCAATCATCTTGGAGCATGGGTACATATGCATAATACAACTTGGTTCCTTGTTAATCCCCTTCCCTCCCAGCTTTTTTCCTCCTCCTCTAAATCTCCTGTCCCCATTTTTGCTCTCGTTGATATTATTAATCCGAGCTAATGTTTATGACGTACAGGGTTTACGCTCACTGAAGTTATTAGGTTCTTGTACATGGCATATTTTCATTCTTCTCATTTCCCCTTCCCCTCTGCTCTCCTCTCAGCCCTGTTCTCTTTGACCCCTTCCCGTTTGAAAGAGATCCATCCTCTCGTCTCCTTCTCACCATCCTTTATTGTGCTCTTTGTGCTTTATCTTAAACACCACACAGTACCTCTCATTTGGGTAAGTCAAAGTACAAACTGTTCCATATTTTAAAAATTCATTATTAAATTCCGATATTATGAATACGGCAGAAATATTATCGCACCAAGTCTTTTGAATTGCAGGGTAAAATTTTAAGAATGTCTACTTCACTTGGAAATACAAATGCCCCACGTCATGCTGTCCCTTCTGTAAGAAGAAATGCCTTTATCAACTGTTTCAACCTGGCTAACAATATTGGAAAGTATACCACAAGAATTATTCTACACTGGTGATCTGAGCAAAGAGATAGTTAAAATGTACCTAAAAGGAACATTTTGTGTAAAATAAAAGCCAAAGTGAAATAGACAAGTGAAGACATCTTTGTGAGAAATAAATACGCATCTGAGAGCGCAAAAAGGGGAAGCTGAAAACGCAATCCGTCCGCCAATGAATTAATAGTTGCGGCGGGCTTCTCGTACTCCTTAGTGTGAAATAGCTAATGAACCCAGGAGCACTTTCCCAAACCAGCGCATCAGGACATGCTGGAAATGCATTTGCTTTTCAAAAGGCATTATAAATGAGATGTGGCTGTTCCTTGAAAATCAGCATGTTTTCCTTTTCCTTCTACATTTAGAAGAAATTGTTAGACTTTTTTTTAATCTAGAGAAATAACGGCAACGTGGGAGAGATTAAAGCTACATGTTTTGGGTGTGTGTGTGTGTACATTTTTTTTTTCTTAACTTACATAGGTCTTTATAAGAAGTTTACAATTAATTTGCATTGTAGTTTTCCTCTGTCCGTCACAGCAAACTGACACTTTTAAAAATCACCTCGCCGATGTAAATGGGATCACATGCTCAAATGCTAGCAAGGACCAGGTGAGTGACTATTTAAAGCATTGTGAAGGATAATAGAATGTAACTAGCCGCAGATGACCTCAGTGAGTTACAAGCCAACATACACCACAGTACATCCCCAGTGGTCCATCCTGAGCTCCCTTCTGATCCCCAACCGTGAGTCCTAGTGAAAGACTCACAACACAAATTGGACCAACCACATTCTCTGCTGGAGTCAGAAAAATGTTAGGAAATATTAGGATGCCCAGACTGTGGAAGAGAAATCATCTGATAAGGCAGCAGCAGCAGCAAAATAATAAGGCCCCAAACTTCAGGAAGTACATCAGTTTTCAATCATCCTTCAATTGCTTAGATGACTCCAGGCGTTCTTCCTGATAAATATTTTTTCATTATTTTTCCCTCAGGCAGCCAGTTGGATTTTATTAATGTGAAAACAAACAGAGCAAAAATAATCTAACAAATGCAACAAGAAAACATTAATTGAGATAGAGAATCAATCTTTTTGTTCAGATCTAAGTCCTTTGAACCAGGAGAAAGACTAAACTACCAAAGGTGTTTGAAGACGAGAGTAATATTTTTTTTGTTGTCAATGTAAGCTGTCATGTAAGAGGGTGGATGCCACTGATATTTAGTGTGTCAGGTGGCATTTATAGAAGTTCTTATGATAGAAATATTCTAAAATGAAAGGTACAGTTTTATAAATAATAATCATGCCAAACACCACAAAAATATTGCTATGGTTTCTCAAAGATACCAAATTAATGAAACATGACATATCTAAAATCTATATTAGTTGAGAGTCTAAAATTCCAACCTGAATAGTCCTATAATTTGGTAATTGTGGGATTGACTTTACCATGATGCTTCTGCCAAACATTCTCAAATTGTTTCCTCTCTTCTCTTCCTTCCCCTTCTTCCCTTCCCTTCCCTTCTCTGTCCTTCCTTCCTTCCTTCTTTCCTACCTTTCTCTTCACAAACTGCCTTCGTTCTTGAGGGTTTACAATATATAAGGTACATTAATTAGCCTGAATTTTTGTTTAAAAGAAGGAAAAACATACAGTCTGAGGAATCTTAAACTCAGAAACTTTATTTCTCATTTATTTTTCAGTTAGCACTTACAGAATAAAATCCTAAATTTACTAGTATTTTTTGTGTTACCACTAGATAGAAAGCTGAAAGTTTCTCCACTTTTCTCTAGCATTTATTTTTGGAACTTCATCTAAACATTTTTAAAATGATTTCCAATTGTGATTTAAGTGAATAGTTTAATCACTTTTACCACTACAATGGCAGGGGCTTATTTGGAAAGACAATATTTGTGGGTGTTATTAGATAGGCAGATCAACAGACAGACAGATGTAGAGGCACACACAGAGAGATGTTTTGATTTAAGATTCACGAGAAGCCATGAAGAATGGCCAAAGTTGTACAGAAGAGGTTGTATGTGTTTGGTACTTTACATTGTATGAATGAACTCACTGGTAAAGCTGAGCCAAGCAAGAGTTGTATTTTTTTAGCCTCATTTCTTTTTTTTTAAATTTTTTTAATTTTATTGTAGTGGTACATTTTAGATATATATAATAATAGCATTTTCATCATAGAAAATTTTTGTCTGTACATGATATGCTACTTCTTTTTTTTTTTTGGTGCTGGGGATCGAACTCAGGACCTTGCACTTGATAGGTCAGCACTCTACCACTTGAGCCTAAATGTCCAACCCCTCTTAGCCTCACTTCATTCATTATTTTTATTCAAATCTAGTGCCTTTCTTTAAATGTACCAAATTCTAAAAAGTTCATTTGTCACTGTTGCAGGACTGCTAAGTAAATATATATTTATGGATCACCTGGTACATGCCAGGAAATACCTTTCAATTGCAAGAGATACAGGTCATGGATAAAAGAATAATGATATGACAACCCAAAAGTCAATAGCATTCCTATACACAAACAACAAACCTACCAAAAAAGAAATAACAAAAGATAATACCTTTTGCAATTGCACACAAAAAAAATAAAATACCTAGGAATCTATCTAACAAAGGAAGTAAAAGATCTTTACATCAAAAATTACAGT
>QZML01000746.1:2459522-2480387 GCA_016801275.1 Hystrix brachyura
AAATTCAAACCCCACAACAAAAAAAAAAAAAAAAAAAAAAAAAAAAGAAACAATAGATGTATTCATCAGAGTCCTGGCTTCTGGAAACTCCAAATTTCCGCTGATTTCTTTCCTTCTGAGTGTCTTCTCTATGGCTTGTGGATGGCTATGGTCTTGCTATGTTCACATACAGTAGAAAAGAAGCTGTCTGTCTCCATTCCTCCTCTCACACACCCTCTTTTCACACCCAGAAGCCCTCGCCCTCATAACTTCATTTAACACTAATTTACTCCCAAAGGCTCCAAATGCCATCAAGTTGCACAGCAATGATTCTACAATGATTCTACATAAGAATTTTGGGAGGACAGAACTCAGTCTATAATATTATGCTTCTGCTACCAAAAAATTCATGTCCTTTTCGTGTACAAAATACATTAATTCTACTCCCTAGGTCTCAAAAGTTTTAGTTCCTACATCGACTCTGAAATCTAAAGGCTTTTCTAAATATCATATAAACACTGTAGGAGGAGACTCTAGGTATGATTCATCTGGATGGAAAAATTTTCCCCAGCTTTAAGCCTGTGAGTCCAAACAACTTATGCACTTCCCAATACATTAGTGTGACAAAGATCCGGAGGCATTTCCCTTCAGGAAGGGGGAAGAAACAGAAAGAAAGAGTGACAGTTCCCAAGCAATTTCAAAACATAGCAGGGAAAAGTCTACGGTATTTAAAGGCTCAAGAACAATTCTCTTAAATGCAATACTCTGCCTTTAGTACCCACTGGGGGAGCAGTTCCGTCCCTATCTCCCTACAGACACAGATTTTCCCCCCAGGTTTCTGAATAGTGCTTCAGAAACTTGGGTCAGAAGCTGTCTGATCTGCTGACACTGAGCATGGTCCAGATGTTCTCCAAATTATACTTCAGGGTCTTCATTTTTCTTGAACAATAGTGTGCATTTTCCTCCAAATGGTTCTGTAGTATAAGCCTGTAGGATCTAGGATGTCTCTCAGCCTTACTTCATTTAGTCTCACTTTTTATGTCCCCTTTAGTTCAAATTAGCAGTGTCTTTGGAACTGTAATCACATCTCTATCCTGGCTTCTGTTTAAGTGACTAATCAAATAGGTCATCAGTCCCATTGTTAGTGTTCTTTTCAGAAAAAAAAAAATTCCCTCTTTTTTTGTGATATACTAAGAACTTCCCAAATCTTCAAATTCTTATTCTTTTTGCTTAATAATTTCTTTAGTTCATCTTTCTTTTCACAATTTACTGTGAACAATCAGAAGAAACCAATGTACCCCTTCAACTCTTTTCTTTACAATAACCTCATCTAAATATCACTCACAGATTCCACTGTCCAGAAAACACAGGTTAGCTGAGTTCTTTGCCACTACAAAAAGAGTTGCATTTTCTCCAGTTTTAAAAAATCTGTTTTTTGTTTCCTTCTATGACCTCACTAGAACTATGTTTTAACGTAGATTTCTGGCTTGCAACTCAATACCCTTCCCATCGGTTACCCAGTTCCAGAGTCAATCCCAAATGATCTGTTACAGTAGTGCTACCCACTATTCGGTAGCAAAATTTGCATGAGTGGCTGTGGGTTTCTGATCCGGGTCACCCCCAGTGTTCTGGAGCTTGGAAAGTCCAAGGTCAGGTGCTGGCTTGTTCATTCCCTGTGAGGGACATCTGTCTGACTTGCAGATTTTGTGTGACCTGTAATCTAGTCATGAGAGAGGCGCTTTCATGACTACATGAAACCCTAGTGACCCTCAATGTTCCCACCTCCAAATAGCACCACGCTGTAGATAAGTCTTCAAAATATGGATCTTGGGAGGATACAATTGTCTTTAACAATAATATGGATATTTTTGTAACTACTTGTGTGAGCATCATTCCTGCTCATGAGTAGCCTGGCTCACGGTTCCATGTTACTTACAGTGAGCACCTGGCACTACCCAGGAGCCTTCAAAAAGTTAAAGGCCTGATTTCTGAAAGGCAATATCCAAAGGGAATCGGACAAGACTTCTTGAGGTGTTGACAGATCTGTATACATTGTAGATGCCTCAGGAAAAGAGAAGCTTGCAGGCTTATTTACATAATTAATTTGTTAGTCAAAATTTTTTCAATCAAGAAAACTAATAATTATTACAAATTTTATCTGTTGCAGAATCTAGAAACTTGTATTGAAACAATTCAAGAAGAATACAGAATTCTTACTAAACATAAAATAATCTAAGAGAGTCTCAGGAAATGAGAGTGTTCTACTAGTAAGTACAGTGTAGAGGTGTTTTAAAACTAATATTATTAATGTAGTATTCTTTAATAATTTATCTGGACTAGAAGTATTTCTGAACACTTACTTCATAGTTTTTGTCTTATTTCCTCTGCACCAAAATAATTCAGGAATTTTATTGTACAATTTTATAACTACTAAGTTCTAATGTAATAATGTCCACTATCATCTTTATCTCTCAGACCAGCAACTGGACATCACCATAAAATCATCAGACTATGAGGAGGAAATTTCTATCAGAAGAGTATTTGTCATATGGCTTCCACATTTAAACCACATTCAATGTTGTTTTGTTTTGTTTTGTTTTTTCTTTTCTGAGAATTATAGACTACTCTATCCTAAACTCAATAAATTCTTATCAGGCTTTATTAAGCGAATCAGGACAGGACCTTGTTCAGAGATATCACAACCTATTCTATGAGCTCCTATTAGAAAAAGAAGATTAATGTATTTTATCAGAAATTATTTTACACTTACAACATGAGACAATTTCACAGACTTGCTTGGCTGGAAAGAAAACTCAGAGGAATGTATAGCTACTTCATTTCTTTTCCTTTTTTTTTGGCCTTATGTTTTGTTCTGTGTATGAGATGAGTTATTTCTGTCTGGGTGTGATTTGCGCTAGCTCTAGGACTACACACCATTTCCCAAGTAGCTGAAGTTTGCCTCCTGTCTTGACTTCTCTAATTTGTATGTTCATTTTGTATTTCCTTATTTCTCCCAAAAATGAAAAAAAAAAAAAAAAAAAAAAAAAAAAAAAAAGAAAAACAATGCACTCAGTACTCTTCTGCTTCTAGGTTGGTAATTATAAAATATTGCAACGCTAGAAAAAAAAATGGACCATCTTTTCCCCTCAGTTTTTCAAATTTAAAATTCAAAGTATAGGAGAACCAAAATGGTAGAGTATCAATAATAAGCAAAACACAGCCTCTCTGGGACCTGGAATACAGAAACAAAGGCAACAAAAACTTGGCAAAGAGAAAAAACAAAACAAAACAAAAACAGAACAAAAATGAAAAACCCAAGTATATCCTTGGTAATTGGGAGAGAACTGGCAAGAAATTCAGAAAATACAGAGAAGTCAGAGAAATGGAGCATAATGCAGAGAAAAGTACAAAGCAGTCTGGAAGCTCACCCCAGCTACTGAGAGACATAAACCTGTCCCTAAGATACAAGACGAGCACTCCATGGAGAAAGAATGGGCTGGGTCACCAGTGCTAGTCCCAAGGAAAGCCCATGGTTATTGTAAACTGCAAAAACTGTGGGGTTTTGCTCCAAAAGTGACTCCTTCCTCACAGCAAGCTAGAATTGGAGAAGAAATCCAACAGAGACCCTGCCGTATTTCCAGAAAGATTTTAATCAGGTGTTATTTTGGGAATGGGTTGATCTAAGATTAAGCCACAGAGAAACCACAAAACAATTCCACTTCAGGATTCCCAGTGTTCTCTCCTATAGTGACTGGAGGAAAGAGCTACAGGAGACAGTTGCATAGAGGGTTCAGGCTCCAGCTAAACATTCTGGGAAGTTTAAACTCAGGCCAGGGAGGACACAGGGTCCCACCTCCCACGGCGAGAAGATAGGTCCAGCATGCGGGGCTTTCCCAAGTGACTGGAGCTGAAAGTGCTGTTACTAAGTAGAGTAGTCTCCTTGAACGCTCACCATGCTGCCTACATCTAGAACAGATCACAAATCTAATTTCTTTGCTCATCTACCAAGGCGAGCAAGGATGAGTCTTGGTTTGGGTAGTTGCCACAGCCTTGCGTGAATGGACAGAGGGGCCTGTGAAAAGAAACATGGAGACACCTCCCCAAACCACAGGTTGGTAAAGCGAGGCTGAGAAAATTTGGACTTGCTGGATTCCAAAACTGAGTGCTGGAAAGAAGCCCCTCATTCAAAAACACAGAAGCATTTTGGAGACTAATTTTCTGTTTCTCTTCCTTCTTTGTTGGTTTTCTGAGGTTTGATGTTTTTCTTTTTTCTCTTTTTTTCTAAATTTTTGTTTTTTATTCTTATGTTTTCTTTTTTTCTCTTTTTTATCTTTTTGTTGTTTTTTTCTTTTTGTTACCTTTATTTAATTCCATTGATTTCTTTTTGATCTTTAATCAGACTTTATCCATTCTTTTTTCTCCTTCTTATCTTCCATTGCCTAATTTTTCAAATAATTCTTCATTTATTCTCCCATTCCTTACTCTTGCTACCTTCGCTAGTGTAACCATTAAGCTTTAATAATCATTAGATAATTAAATCTATGCTATTACTGTTGCAAACATTTATATTGTTATTCAAGGTACAGTTGTTGCATTTAGTAGACATTTACAGTATGTCAGTGTTTCATTTGTCTTAGTGTTTATACTATAAACTAAAAATTTCCTTTCTATTATTAAGAGTAGTAAATTATTATATCTATGGCATGTCAAAATAAGTTTGCTTTGATACTATTATTTTTGCTGATTTAGTTGCTATTTCCAGGCAGAGTTATTGATATTGATAGGTTTTCTCTGTTCCCAATATTTAGACTGCTTTTGCAGCACTAACTGTGGTCCTTTCCCAGAGAACTGGGCGCTGGACAAGTTACATGGCATCTTACCCTCCCGAATTTACAGATTTGGTTGGATCTTGGGACAAAGGAAAATGTCTATAGAGAGTCATGCACAGAATCCATCACTGAAAAGCAGACACCAGCTAGAAAGATCTCTATATTAGCAACACAGTCTTTCTACTATAAGCGCCCACAAACTTCAGCGCCTACAGAAAACACAACAACAATAGAAACATGGGAAGACCAGGCAATAAGATGTCTCTGAAAACTTCCAGCTCTCCAGAAGTTGACCTCCGGGGCAAGAAGGGGGAGGAAATTAAAAAAAAAAACCACATAGCTGAATTATTTGAATGATAAAAGATTAAAAAAAACAGATTAATAACACGCCTGTTGAGCTCCAAGAAGATACAACTAAACAGTTTCTACACCTAATAAAAAAAAGCATCAGTGAATTTACAAAAGACAATAAAAAACTAGAAGAGCTAAACAAAATAATACCAAACCTAAATGTTGCATTTAAAAATGAATTTGAGTCCATGAAAAGGTACCAAAGTGAGTTCCAAGAGATTAAAAATTCTACTGTAACTATGTACAGCAGAAGTGACAAAAGTGACGACAGTGCCAGCACTAGAAGATAGCACCAAAAACAAAAAAAGAAGAAGATAGCACAGATGTTGAACCAATTACTCAGAGATACCTTGAAACAAAAGAACGTGGAAAATGTATCCAAGTGCTGCTGGATGACACAAATAATAATCTAAGATTACTGGAATTGAGGGAAATCCAGAAGAGAAGATAGCACAAATGGCATTAAAAAATCTTGTTTATAGAAATAATAGCAGAAAACTTTGGAAGTATGTGAAAAGGATTTAACATACAGATAAGTGAGGCATATAGAACCCCAAGTAGCCATAACCAGAAAAGAACTTCTCTATGAAGCATGACAGACAAAGTTCCAGAAACCCAACCCAAGGAAAGAATTTTAAAAGCCATTAGAGAAAAGCTACCTATCACTTATAAAAGTAAACCCCTTAGAATTACAGCAGACTTCTCAACATAAACATTAAAGGACAAGAAGGCATGGAGTGAGGTGTTTCAGGCCTTAAAAGAAAACAGCTTCTGACACAGCGTAATATATCCTGCAAAACTCTGTTTCAAATTTGATGTAGAAATAATGAACTTTCATGACAAAGATTGCCTTAAAAAATTCATGACCATCAAACCAGTCCTCCAAAAACATCTCAAGGATATACTGAAAGAGACAATGAAGCCAGCAATCCCCAAAAATCTAATAGAATGAATATACCATGCAAGATGAGAAATTAAGCAAAAGGAAGAAAAAAAATCAGTAAAAGAAAAAGTAATGTAGTGACAGGAACAAGTAAATGCCTTTCTCAATGTGAATGGTCTCAATTCTGCGAGCAAAAGACTCGTATGGGCAGAATGTATCAAGAAACAAAATCCAAAATATGCTACAGACAAGAAACACATTTACTCTAAAAAGAAATTCACGTACTAAAAGTGAAAGTATAGAAGACAGTATTCCAGGCAACAGGAACACAAAAGTGGCAGGAGTGTCAATCCTCTTTTTCTACGAAGTAGAAAAAGCCAAAGCTGACCAGAAAAGGCAAAGAAGGTCAAAACATATTGGTTAAGAAAGCAGCTCAGCTAGCAGAGATAACAAGTATAAACATATGCGCTGAACACTGGCACACCCAACTTCATGAAAAATCACTACTGATATAAACAGTAGTGATCAGATAAACAGAAACACGATTAGTGACAGGCCTCAATATCCCACCATCACAAATAAATCAACTAATAAAAAGTCATCAAAGAAATAACAGAGTTGAACCACACATTCAAACAAATAGACCTAATAGATATCTACAGAGTGTGCCACCCAACAACAACAGGGCAAACATTCTTCTTAGCAGCACTCATAACTTTGTCCAAAATAGACCTCAGGCTAGCACATAAGGCATGCTTAAGTAAGTGCAAAAGAACCAAAATTATATTGTGCAATATTATCAGATCGTAATGCAAAAAACTAGAATTCAAAGACAAAGAAAACATAGAAATTATGCAAATGCATGCAAATCAAACAATATTTTCTTGAATAATCAATGGGTCACAGAAGAAACCAAGGAAGAAATTAGACATTTCCTAGAATCAAATGATAATTACAGTAAAATATTCTAGAAAATTTGGGATATATTGAAACCAGTCCTAAGCAGTAAGTTCATAGCTGTGAATAGCCACATAGAAAAACAGAGCAAGCCCAAATAAATACCTTAATGATGTACCTTAAATACTAGAAAAAGAAGAAAAATCAAAATTCATAGCTTGTGCAAGGAAATAAATTACAAAAATCAGAGTAGAAATTAATAAAACTGAGACAAAAAATACAAAAACTCAAAAATGGAAAATCTGGTACTTTGAAAGAATAAACAAAATAGATAAAATGTTAGCCAGTCTTACAAAACACAGAAAGAAAAAACAAAATCAATGCAATTCGAAATGAAGAAAGCTAAATCAAAATAAATTTTGACAAAATCTACAAGATTATTAGTACTTTGAAAACCTCCACTCCAAAAAAAACTGGAAAATCTAGAAAATGGATAGATTCTGGCATATATACGAAGTACAATAACTGAAACAAGAATATGTAAAGACCCTGAATAATCCAGTGACAGACAATAAAATTGAAGCAGTAGTACAAAACAAAAAAGAAACAAACAAACAGAAAAACCTCTATGAAAAGCACAGATCCTGATGGACTCGCTGCTGAATTCTGCAAGAATACTAAGAGTGCTCAAACCCTTTGGTGAAACTTAAAGGGAAGGAATACTTCCAAAATTTTTCTTAGAACCTAGCATACTCTGATTCCAAAACTAGACAAGGATCCAACCATAAAACAAAACTACAAGTCAATTAATTTAATGAACATAGAGGCAGAAATCCTTAACAAGAATGAACAAGAAATCCTTAACCAGAATGCAACAAAATATTGAAAAGATTTTACATTATGACCAACTAGTCTTCACCCCAGGGTTGCATAGATGGCTCCAAATATGCAAATCAATAAATGCAATACATCAATTAAACAGAAGCAAGGACAAAATCACATGATCATCTCAATAGATGAAGAACCTCTGAAAAAAAAATCTAACATCTGTTCATAATTAAGGAAAAAAAAAAACCCTGAAGAAAATAAGTATAGAAGTACCTTTTTCAGTACGGTAAAAGCCATTTATGACAAAACCAGTGGCCAACATCATACTAAATTGGGTAAAGCAGAAAACTTTCCTTCTAAAATTAGTAACAGGTCTAGGAAGTCCGCTATCACCACCTTTGTTCAATATTGTACTTGAAATATTAGTCAGAGCAATCGGGCAAGAGAAAGAAATACATGAGATGACCGTAGGAAAGGAAGAAATTATCATTATTTGCAGAAGATATGATTACAGATTACAAACGTGATTGCAGATGCCATGATTACATGATTCTCTACAGAGAAGACTGAAAAAATTCCAACAAAAGACTCCTAGCATTAATAACCAAATTCAGTAGTGTAGCAGGAATAAAAAAAAAAAAAACAACAGCTCAATATTGTACTTGAAATATTAGTCAGAGCAATCGGGCAAGAGAAAGAAATACATGAGATGACCGTAGGAAAGGAAGAAATTATCATTATTTGCAGAAGATATGATTACAGATTACAAACGTGATTGCAGATGCCATGATTACATGATTCTCTACAGAGAAGACTGAAAAAATTCCAACAAAAGACTCCTAGCATTAATAACCAAATTCAGTAGTGTAGCAGGAATAAAAAAAAAAAAAAACAACAGCATTTCTGTACACTAATAATGAACTCACTGAAAAAGAAATTAAGAAAACAGTATCATTCACAATAGCATCAAGAAAGATTAAATACTTAAGAATTAACCTAATCAAGGAAGTGAAGTACTTCTGGAATAAAAACTACAGTATTCTGGGGAAAAGAAAAAGATTGAAGAGGACAGCATAAAATGTATTAAAATGTGTGGTGCCGTGTACCAACTCCCCAAGACGAATGTAATCACTATGAACTGCAAACACGTACCAATAAGTATAAAAATATTTAAGAATTAAAAGAAAATCATATCTCCTCCCCCAAAAAATCGTATCTGCCAATTGAAAGGTTTAAAATCAAGGACAACCAAGTAGCAGTGAGCATCCCTAAGGCCCTGACTGCAATTTTATAATTCCACTTCTTGCCTAAAAGGAACCAGGCTAGATTCCAGGGCTGGAGCAGAAATTACTCGGAATGTACCCAGGGGCTCTTCTTGTGCCTGGAAGCGCGGTACTGCCAGTCTACCAGAGCTATGTCCAAAGGACACAGCAGTCAACTTGAAGGAGCTTTCCTACCTGAATATGAGTATGAACGAGAGTATCAAAACGAAGAACACTTAAAGGTGAATGTTTATAGTGCTGCTACCCAGACACAAATTCTTACCTTTAAAAGTTATTAGGACATCAAATCCATAACCCTGAAAATTAATAGTCAATAAATATCAAATAGTTACTGCAATTTCAGTACAAATTGACGGAGGCTAATGATGTAGTTGAAGAGTAAAACATTCCCCTTTATAGAAGAAATCTGACCAATAAATGCAGAAGTACGATTTCACTATTTTATGATCTCCAATGAAATAATTGATCTTGTGACTATCTAATGTCTGCTGAAGCCATTCAATAAAAGATTGATCAGGAAGTTCACCGTGGAAGGTTCAGACTGGTAACAAAGGAACTCACCAATTGGTTTTATCCACCAAAAGCTGGACAGCCAGGCGTTATGTACCTTGCAGTACCACAGTGGGAAACACACAAACTCGTAAAGCCTGCTTGCTAAATCTCAACATCCAAATGCATCAAGGCTCTAGATCTCATTAACAATGTACACAAAGTGCAGTGAGCAGAAAGAATCCCAAATGACAGGAGAATACAACTGTCTTTATCTAAAATTCAAATAACTTTTCAGGAGAAATGCCCCTATTTTCTTTAATAAATAAATAGTATGATTGTTAAGAGGAGAAAGCCACTGTACATCAAAAGACATTACAGTCACATTGGCCAAATGCAATGCGCAGACTTTATTTGGATCATGATTCTGACAACCAATTCTAATAAGACATTTTTATACAGTTTGACAGTCATGAGAGTAAAGCATTTGTAAAGTTACACTGTGTGTGAAAATGGTTTGTGGTTTTTCTTTCTTAAGAAAGCCTTTATAGTAAATGAAGTCATGAGGATACGCTTGCATTTTTCTACTCGGAAGGTCTTATTCTTAGTTTTCTGTATCAGCCTTCCAACACCCAACTACTATAACTTCAAGGAGGAGGGTACTAATTTAGCTCACTGCGACGGGGGACTACTCCAAGGTAGTCCCAAGAAACATCATGGCAGAAGGGCACAGTGAAGCAGAGCTGCTTCGTTCATGATGGTGGAAAAGCACAGGAAGGGAAGAGTGCCAGAGAGGAGGCAGCAAGGGGTCAGACACAGACCTAAGGTGACACAACAGAACAAAACAAAACAAAACCATTAAAACCAACCAACCAAACAAACAAGCAAACACCTCAGTTTATGGGCCAGACCACTAGCACTTGAATGTCAGGTCTCTTGGACAAGTTATTGAACCTTAGCACCTCAACTTTCTAATCCGTAAAATGGGAGTAAATAAACAGATCAATAGATAAAGAAAACATGCTATTTGTTCACCATGGGTATTACTCAGCCACAAAGAGAAATTATGTCATTTTCAGGAAAATATGTAGAGAGGGAGCTCGTCATGTTAAGTGAAACAAGTGAGACTCAGAAACAAAGATAATGCTTTCCCTAACATATGGAATCTAAAAAGATGCCCAAAGTAGACAAGAGATTATTATTAGACAAGAGGAAGTGTGTAGGAGGTTATAAAAGAAGATGATGGGGGAATGGATATGATCAAAATATATGCGTATGTGAAAATACCACATTGAAACCCAAAGTTTTACAAAACTAGTAGACACTAATAAAGTATTTTAAATGGACATTCATGAATAAATACATAATGTTTTATATGCAAGAAAATAAAATATAATTCAAAATATAAAATACACACAAGGTATTTCATATAATTATTATAGAAGCCAGAAAACCCCATTTAGAAATCTGATCTTTCAGCACTTCTAAGCATAGGAAGGACACTTCATACTTTATACCATTGTATGCATTTCCTCTTCTTTAATATGTCTTTTTGAAAACATTTCCATAATAAGCATAACTGACAACCTCAGAGGTAGCCAAAAGAATGGTCCACAGCGATAAAGGGCCATGTTTACAGAGACCTTTATAGATTACTAATTAACATGCCTCTTTAAACAGGAGGAAGTTCTTGATCAGCACAAAAACAAACAGAACTCGGGGTCTTACCTCTGTAACTGCAGACCTAGGTAAAAGAAACCCAGATAAAAACCACTAGAAAAAAACTCCTTCCCATACGAAAAAAAAAAAAAAATGCAAATTGATAGAAGACAATTTAAGAATTTCTTTGCCGCCAAAAAAGAGATCCACAGCATTGGCAGCGGAATTGGCCCAAGGCAAATTCTCAGTCTTACAGCTGGACAACTTAGCATTGCAGTGGACTAATTTTCTGTCCCACCTCATTGAAGTCTGTCAATATTTTCTGGAATCTTTCAGATTGACAATACTGAGAAAGCAGATTCCAACTTCTCAGTATTTTTACTTAGTGGAGGATACCAGTTGGCCTCCAGCATGGTGGGAAACGATATACACATCATACAACTAGACATTAATGTTTCCAAAACAGACTCAGAAACAGACAGAAACGTCGTATTAACACACATCAGATTCCCATGGCAGACCCGGAAGTGGGAAGCCTTGAGAAGCTTACCAGGCTGAGTATTTTGGTGGATCTGGTGGGTGAGTTCCATGTGGGTGATCTTGAGGGACTTCCAACTTTTCTATCAGGGAGAAAAGCATGGTTTTAAAAAGAGTGAAATTTTAACTTGTAATGATAATGTTTATTATGAAAGAGTACAATTTAAAGGGCTCTTGGCTTCCTGCATAAAAACAGAAAGCATCATCTACAATTCAGAAATTATTGAAAATTGTGATAAAATATAAGTCCTTCAGGAAGTTCTTTTTCTTTGTGACTGGCATTAGAATGCGAGAGTTTTAGAACGTGGTTTTTTTTCTTTATTAGTATCCCTTTATGGTACATAATAAGTGCATTTATTGTGAGGAACTGTCATATGTATCTCGATTTGACTCTTTCTACTTCCTCTTCCCCTCCATAGAACCCACATAGTGGAGGCAAAGGAAAAGACGTTATTTTTGTTTTACCATTTTCATAATCATGAAAATATTTTCAACTGAGAAAGTGTAAGATTTGACAGGTGACCTAAATATTTACACTATCCAATCCTGAGTCACAGCACATTATTTTCAAATATATTTTAAATAGAGTGAACATCTAGGTCAATATTTAAGGCTGAAGTGTCAGCACCCATGAAAATAACTCATTGAAATCATATTGGATGAGCACATAACGTTCATCAAAGATGTTTTGCTTCTGACTAAATTAGCTCGTGCAGAAACATTGAAAAGTATTGGCAAGTAATTACTCTCTTCTAGCCATACTATTTGCCTTACAATTATTGTAATAAGCTGGATTTAAGATAAGTTAAATGCTAGATAAACAAACAAAAGGAAACATTACAGTGCTTCTCAGGGAAAAAATGAGGAGGTATATGTCATAAGAATCTTAAATTCTGGGAGTCATCTATGATTCCTTAGGTACTACATGATACACCAACGTTGAATGTGGTCTCAAACCCTTCACTGGACATAAAATTCTTAACTATATACCTTAAAATGAGATTCACTCATGTCAAGGATTGGCAAATGAAATATTGTCCATGTTTTGCAAATTAATTTTTATTCAATTGCACCCCTATCCATTCACCCATGTGTGGCCAACATGCCTTTACGTTCACGCGACAGATTTGAGTAGTTGTTACATTGTGGAGCCTAAAATATTTGCTATTTGGCCCATCAGTGGAAAAAAAAAAACAAAAAAAAACCAAAAAAAAAAACAACCTTTCTCCTGCCTGTTCCATTAAACAATAAATTTTAAAGCTGATGTAAACCATAGTAGGGCTGTTTGAGAATCTGAGTAAAACATCTATCTTACTTAGATTTTCTAGAGTCAGTGGTTGTAAGAGAGTAGATTTAATAGAGGACATTCATAAGTCACAATAATCACCTGCAAGCCAAATGCAGGAAGTGCCGAATGTTCACCTACGCACTGGAGACCCAAAAGATCCAGTCAAGGGCTGGGAGCCCACAGCACTGTCCCATGTACATCCGTGTCTGCAGTTGATGGCTGAAGAAATCTATACTGGAACCAGCATACAATGCTTGCAGCAGAGATGACAACCAGAGCTCCCCCAAAGCAACAGCAGCCATCCTCGACGACAGCAAGGCCCCGAGCTCCTTCCTCGAGGAGAACAGCCGAGTTCCTTTCAGGAGAACCAATCGCAATGGAGCTTCTCCTGGGACCAGCCCACCGACTAGCTTCGGCTCGCACTCTGCCTTATGTTGCCTCACCAACAATCCTCAGGTGGATCTTCTACAGCCCGCATCACACCACTCAGTCCAGCTGGGCGTTCTGGCTCAAGTTGACCACATTAAGTCCACCACAACATCCTTAGATAGTGTTTACTCATGTTTTTTAATTTTCTTCCCTGAAGATCAAAGTATTTCTTTGTTATGTATAAAGAACTGATACATATACATAAACATATATCCTTGTAAATTGTAATCAGTTCTTTAATCAGTTGGTTTTATACATATATTTCTTCTAAATTTTAAAATAGATACATGAATTGGCTCTTGCTATGGAGTAAATAGTTTGAAAAGTCCTCAGCAAGGAACGAGAAATACCGTTACTGCTTACGATCCCGCGGGGAGCCTGTTCGTTTGCACTCAGGTGCAGCTCAGTTCTGGGAGGACTGACGGGCAAAGGACACTGCGCCTCAGCTGATTCTCCTGAACTCTCACACCTTTTCGTCTGTTCTTAAAGTTTGGCAGGAAATAAAGAACAGCAGGAGCGTGAAGAGCCTCTTTATACCTCAGTTTAAAATCGAGGGGGAATTAAAAAATTAAGGATTTCATAATCCGTGTTCTACGGATGTTAAAAGTTACAATACAGAGTGTCTTTTTAACCCTCCTAGAAAGTATTTAAAACACAATGTTCCTTTTTACAAAGATTGCTGGAGAATTTGGATCACTTTTTAAAAATCAGTGTGGTACAGAGGCTGGTACCACAAATCACAACTCAGTAATCATATCACTTGTGCAGTAAAACACCTTTAATTTTCCTTATTACTTTTTTCCCCTTAAAATACTCTGGGTTTTTTTTTTTAATTAAAAAAATGTTCAGGTCATTTTCTAATTTTTAAATTTATCAGTTATTTTTCTTCTCTGATTTGAAAGGTAAACTTCTATGCCACAAGTGAAACTTTTTCCTCTTTATTTAAGAAGCAGATAAGATTTCCCACCAGGACTGTTATCTAGGCTTTAGATCAGAAACCACTTCTTTGCACTGAGGAATCTGGGCTACTTCTGAAACACAGATTATAGTGTCTTATTCTACAGAGGTTTTGATTTTTTAAAAAGATCTGGGGTGGAAACATGACTATAAAATCTGCTGGTTTTGAGTATATTGTTAGTTTAAAATTAAACACTATTCAGGAAACACGAAACTCTTGTTATTACTATTATCTTTGGTTTTGGTTTGCTGGGCTAGGGATCAAACCTAGGGCTTCACTCATGCTAGGCAAGTGGACTGCCACTGAGCTACACCCTCAGGCTATAATACTCTTTTTATGGGAGAACTACTATATTGTTCTCTGCTTTATAATCTGTTTCAACAACAGGAGGATGGGGATACACACACACAGAAAAACCATCCACAAAGATCACGGCCACCTGTGGAGAAACCACAGCAATTGAGTTGCTGCTTTAATTAATAAGTCATTTGTGAGTCCACTTACCAAGCACCAGACTTATCCCAAGGTCACTGCACAGAAGACAGTATTTTCTGTGAGTAACAGGAGGACAAAAGGCCAGAACTTGCTAAGCAATGGGATGAGTGGGATGGAATTTTGCCTGAAGAACAGCTTAATGGAATACAATAACACTGACAACTAAAATTTGCATAGCATGTTATAATTCATAGACAATTATGCTCTCATCTGATACTCAAAACCATAAAATGAAGTGTTGCCTCTGTTGTTCTCACACTGCAGATGGGGACTCTACAGTTGGAGTGGGTGCCGAGTGCCTGGGGAAGAGACACAGAGGTGAATATTCCCCTCCAGACTGGAGGGCTGACCTGATTAACTGAACGATGGTCCCGCCTAGAGTAAAATCATAAATGAATGCATAAGTAAAGTCAAGTTTATTTATCTGAGTACAGAATGCATGGATACCACTCTTAAGGAACTACAGATAGAGCATTTCAGGAAAAGGGGCTTGGGGTCCCTGTTTCTATGGCTTGAGGCCTCAGGCCCTCTCCTACATCTCTGGCTGACTTTTGCCCAGTAGAGAGTTCTCAATCCCACTATGCTATGGAGCAGTCCCACATATATGTGAAAGATTTGCGATGTATAAATTAAAGAAATATCAGCACTTTCATATTTATTGGGCCATTCTTCATAAGAGTCAAGAGGTGGAATCAATCAACAAACGAATGGATAAAACAAAATTATATATAATTTATATAGAGTACTATTCAGCACTATTGGGCCACAAAAAGCAAGAAAATCCTGTGACCACCTAGATAAAACTGGACGATATTAGGCTGAGTGAAATAAGCCAGGCACAGAAAGACAAATATTGCATTAATCACTTGCAAATGGAATTTAGAAAAAGAAACCTCACAGATACAAAGAGTAGAGTGGTGGCTTCCAAGACTAAGAGTAAGAAAGGAATTGAAGAGACGTGGATCAAAGGTGTTAGTACTCAGGATGCATGTAGTCTACAGGTCAATCGTATAACATGCTAACTGCAGTTTCAAATAATCTCTTGTAAAACTGCTAAAAGAGTAGCTCTCACTTCTTTTTTCACTACGCACACACAAAATGATAATAAAGTTAGATTGCTGATATGTTAAGTAACTTTACTGTAGGCATATTGCAGTAATACATACATATATTAAAGCATCGTGTTGTACATTACAAATACATATGATTGTTTATCAATTGTACTTTAAAAAACTGGAAAATTAAATGGAACATTCTTGCTAAAAATAAAATATTCTAATAGTACAGCCAAAATATATTTTAATATTTCACCATTCTAAAATCTTTAATTTCTATATATCCTTCATATTACTTGTCAGTTTTAAGTACATTTTTATTTCTCTAAATAAAAGTACTAGAATGCATCAAATTAATCAAATCAAATGAATCACTCAGCACTCTAATTACTTTGATTAAGTTCTTAAATTATAAAGTAGATTTTCATTATCTAATCAATTAATGTCGGCACTCTAGAAAAACAAATAAATATGGAAGGGCAGTTCTCTAAACTAATTTCACTAACTATATCACCATGTCTTCATCAAATGAAAATTAGAAAGATTTCTAAGAGAGCAAAATTACTTTTAAATTCTGAATGCTGTTCCCGAGGGAAAGAACTCTCTCCTTTTCAGCTCTGATACTATTTTGTTGACATTGGTGGTGTCACACTTAGAAACTGTAGCATCTGTGACAAGAAGAAATTCTGAGGACAATATTGGGCAGTATTCCTTTATCTTAAGAAAAATTGTGTGGAAACAGACTGAAGAACCCTCGTGTGATGTGGGGGATTTTTGACTTGTCTAATAGAATAAAATCCAATAACTTTTATTTTATATTTCCCATAGAAATCAGAATACCCCTGATATTATATACCAGCGTAGTATGGAACGCTTTCGGCTTCTACTTTTTCTTAAAAGGGTGACATAAAGCTACGGTATAGAGACTTAGCACACCTAAAATACACCTGTATCAGCATTAACTCGTTTTATCAATATTTATTCCCCAGGGGAACTGTACCACTTCACAACTAATTTAGAAGAATAGAAGCATCAGGAGTTTTGTTTCCAGAATTGGCAGCAAGATGTAAGAGTTGAGTTCTGAGGTGTTAATTAGCCTAATTCTGACTTCAGAGGACTGGCTGAGGCACCTAGCAGCTCCCTAGGGGCTTGGGATACCTGTCATTTCAGCAGGACTAGTGATTAACACCCCATCCCCCACCCTTCTCATCTTCCCCAACTCCTCTGTTGATGGACAGGTGAATTGGTTTCTTTCTCAAATGTTAACTGTTCTCCTCTACTTCTTGGTGTGTTATATATTCAATTTTGTTAGTGTTTATCTGTTTTAGCATACTCTTTTTAAATGTAGCTTACATCAAATTATGTGTTTGCCTGTTGTTTTTGTTCTTGCTTTTGTGCATTCAACATTTACTAAATTATATCCTCAATTTTTACAATACCTTCACTTAGTTATATCTTCTTCTGTTAGTGACTATCCATTTTCTTGTCTGGGCAGAGTGGTTAGTGGTAAACTTAGTGTTTCTATCTGAAAATGTCCTTTTTTCCCTTCTTTCCTGAAAGACAAGTGTCAGAAGTAGGATTCTGGGTGTATGGCTATTTTTCTGTTATTCAGCACACAAGCGATTCCATGATGTTCCACCTTCACTGTTGCTATTGAGAGTTAATCCTCCTTTTTCAATTAGTATCTGCTTGGAGTACACGATATTTATACTCATCTGATGGAGTGGTACATGTCCTTAATATACCTTGATTTGTTAATTCCCCTTCCCCTCCTTACCCACCTAACTCCCTCCATCTCTTGGTACCCTTTCCCCATTTTCATTATATTTTTAGTTTGTTTTTGACATGTAAAATTATATTGATTGTGGGTAATTGGTATAATCAAATGATAACAAATGCTTGTGTGGCTCTGGTGAAAAAGAAAACTTCTAGAATGTTGGTGAGAAAGTAAATTATTACAACTATTAAATTATGGAAATCATTATGGAGATTTCTCAAAAAACTTATAACAGAAATTCTATCTGACCCAGCTATTCACCTCCTAAGTATCTTCCCAAGAGAGCTAAAAGCATCATATTGCAGAGATACATGCTGCATGTATCTAGTGTCACAACCATGTTTCTAGTGTCACAACTCATAATAGCTAAATCTTTGTAGTAGTTACGTGTCCATCAATAGATAAGTGGACTTAAAAATGTGGTATCCACACATAATGGAATACTACTCAGCAATATAGAAGGGTAAATTCAGGACGTTTGTAGGAAAATGGATGTACCTTGAAAAAGTAATGTTAAGTGAAATAATTCTTGTTTATCTGAAGGCAACTACCTCTACAACCTTATCCACAGCTTTTAAACTTCTATTTGCATTGGTATCCTGTAAATTCTCTGGAATATGTCAAGAATGGAATAATTGATATTATTCAGACTTCCCAATTCCTACATTCTCTTGATTATCTAGATCTTTCAGGAACTTCTCCTGTGTGTTCAAGAATTATCCAAATTTCCAAAATGTTAATTTTCCAACTCTGTGCTTCTGGAGACATTTGACTTAATAGCATCAGAGTTTTCAAACTATCTTTTTCAACTGAGTGAGTAAATTTGGGGCTTGAATCACAATGCATTTTAAATCCAATGATTAACATTAAATTAGTTTTAAATTATGTCTATTTTTTTCTAAAAGATGTTTTCCTTGTCATACCTGCCTGGTCATTTTATACAACCCTGTTTTTCCTACTTTCATTTTCTGATTTCTGTACCAATTCTTCAAACATGTGAACATATTTATAGTATCTACCTGATAATTGCATAATCTGGACTCCTTGCAAATCTTGCCAGCATGTTTCAAAGACTTGGGACTATTTTTGCCTCTGGAAACTTCTGTAACATTTTATTTTTAATTCGATCTCATTGTTTTTCTTAAATATCACTAGGTAAAATATATTAAGGCTAAGGCTAAAGTTAGATTCTTTTGGTATTATTAACCTCTACTAGTATCTAGGGAATTACCCATTTGTACTACATTAAGTTAATTCTCCACTCTAGGGTTTGGGGGCCTCACTTGCAGCAATATACCCCGAGTCTATGTGACAGCCAATTTGAGGTGGTAAATACTCATGTGAGATATTTGCCTCTTCACTCATCCCTAAATTTGATAGAGGCAAATTTAATCTATGTCTCTTTGGTGGCAGGATCTAATTTTTTCATGTTACCACTATCTCTCATCACCGTTCATGCCATTGCAGTCAAAATTCAAGGTTTCCGGGGCATGGAATGCAAGTCACCTCTGGTCCTTGATTTCTTCTCAGTCTTTCTGCTCCTGCTCCACCAGGTGTGGGTGACAAACACAGTGCATGTTTACATTTTTTTTTTAAATTTCGATTACATTAAAAGATAGACTTCCATTAATCCCCCTAAAAATACTCCTCTTACTTCAAGCACACTTATCCCATCACCCTGGCCACTTTCTGAAGCAGTCCTGGAATTCCTCTTTCTTGAGTGTTTTTGTAGTTGTCCTAAAGAGCCCAAAGTTGTTCAGGATGAGGACACACCTGCAGGATGAGGTTTTTGCAAGCCTGCCTTTCCATTGAACAACATTGGGCACCCATTCACTGTATCTGTGACCACACTTTGTAAAGACACACATGACAGTGGAATTCCAGAAATGCTTCAGAAAGTAGCAGGAACAATGGCATAAATGTCTGCAGAGAGAGAGGAGTATTTTGAGGGGATTAATGGCAATTTGTCTTTGACTATAATAATGTTTGTTTTAAATTAAACATTCACCATATATTTCAATCACACCTTGTATTCGGGGATCCAGAGAGTCTTTGTTTCCACGCTCCTTCATCAACGTATTCAATTTCAAAGCACATGTTTTCTAGCATAGCAATTCTTAATTTAGAAATTTACTCAGGGTACCCAATACACAACACATCTGAGTTTTGAAACAAAGTTCCTACTTTTCTTTTTTCTTTCTTTTTATTTTCTTTTTCTCAAAGAATAATCTGCTTTCAGGGAGACAGTGACTCTCTACTTTGACATTAGAGGATCTACAATGTATTTGGGCCTCCTGTTGCTTTTTCCCCTATTCCCTCGTGGGTGAGTGTGTACCAGGTAAGATGCTACCCACTTCATTTATTCCTTTTCATCTCCAAGTTCTGACTCATAATTATTTGTAGGACAAGATGACTCCCATTCACACACTGAGTAAAGTCCATTGCTTTCCATCCTCTTCCGAAAATACACCCTAAGGAGAATCTAGAGAAAGGAACACATTTCTTAGGGTACATGTCCACACCCTCATCCCAGTTACAGTCAGTGAAGCCAACAGTCTCAAAATGCTCAGCCCTGGGGGAAACTGAGACTGAACGAAATTGAATAAAATAAATCAAGATTGGGTCCAAAATGAAGAGAAGTATCCTAACAATGGCAGCAGCCAAAATATTTAGAGGTTTAACTGAGTTTCTACCATCTAATACTTTATGGAATTTCACTTAAAATTTGTATTTGCTGACCAATGGCCTGACTTGGACTCAGTACGTATTTTTTAGTCATTGGGCAGCAAGGACCATCCATCATTCTTCTACCAAGAATACATGAATTGAGGAAGTGGTGTTTCTGTAAGAGAATGGCGGTAATGACAAAGGGAAAAACAGAGACCTCAGTAAACCATGGCAGGTCATGGTGAAATTTAGACTTTATCGGATCAGGCCAAAAAGACTGCCCAGTAAGTCTTGTAAAAATATTTACCTAGAAAGTATTATATGGGAATATTATTTCTGTACACAGAGAAGAACACAGTATATTAGGAATTAATATTTGAATGTGAATGAAACTTGAGCAAAATTATGAATAAATGAGTTCTTATTTTTTTTTTTTTTTTTTTTGTGTTCCGGGGATTTTA
>QZML01000746.1:2488059-2520498 GCA_016801275.1 Hystrix brachyura
GATGGATGGATGGACGGATGGATGGATGGACGGACAGATGGATGGATGGACGGATGGACGGACGGATAGGTGGATGGATGGATGGACGGATGGATGGATGGACGGACAGATGGATGGATGGATAGATTGACGGATGGATGGATGAATGGAAGGATGGATGGACGGACGGATGGATGGACAGACAGATAGATATTTATTAATAATAATTCTCTCACAAAATCTAAAAAGCCCACATCAAGCTCCAAAGCTGTTAGGCAGGAGAATCCTGTCTTGCTGGCCCAGCCAGCTTTTGCTTCTATTTGGGCCTCTGATTATATGAGGTGCCCACCTACAGCTGAAGGCAAACTTCCTTCCCCAACTCACCCATGTGAACATTAATCTGGCCCAAAAACACCTTCCCTGAGACACCCGGAATATTTTTTCTGGGAACTCCATGGCCTTATATAGGTAACATATAAAATTAATCTCCACACTGTAGGTTTTCTTTCTGAAAATGAATTTAAAAAAATAATTAAAGATTACAAGTGAACAGCCCAAACCTACCTTGTTGAATATGATAGTTTATGAAATGTTATTTTAAAGAGTCAATAAATTTAAGAGAAAGATGATACTGGAATTAGTCTTGAAATCGTCACTAAAGTCAAAACATTCAGAGCCTCCTCTTTTGCTAACATTTCTAAATCACTTAATCTGTTGTCTCTGCCTAAGAAATAACTATTTTTGAGATTCAAATATATAATTATTATCAGACCAAGTAAAAGAAAATTCTAAATGAACAACAGATGGGTTGAACATGGATGGTAAGGCCTCCTCTACATCACCACACAGCACAAACTAATATTTTGCTGAATGAAACACTTCAGGTTAGGTGAGGAGCAGTGGGGTTATTTGTACAAATGCAAAATAGAGACAAATGATCAAGGGTTTAGCTTGAGATTGATTAATACAAAATTAAATTCTATTAGTCTGATCCTTGAAGGCAGAAGATAAAGAATCAGAATATTCATGCACATAACATCAAGCATTCCAAAGAATACAGAATGAAAATATTATCATATTGGAGTTCTCCTGTAGCAGTTTCCCAAATGTGGTCATAAATTATTCTTTCTTTCTAACTATTGGAGTAGGCTATAAGCAAGGGGGCCATATAGACTAGAAGGAGGACATTCCATTCAGTCAGTGTTTGGGGGGCTCCTTGTTCCTCTCCAGTTTAAAACAGGTGAGTCTCCTGAACTGGTCAGTAATTAGGTACATTTGTATGACAGTATTTCAAGCTGTTGAAAAGTTGTTCAACAATTGCTTAGAATGGCAAGTGAGCAGTGAGTTGGTGAGAAGAGAGGTGTGCTCAGCCTTTGCCTGTATCCCTGTGTAGGTTAGACAACACCACGCCCCTAAAAAAGGTGTCCTTGTCCTAATGTATAGGTCCTGTCACCATGTTATTTTAGGTGACACAGGGGACCTCACAGTTGTATTCAAGTTAGAGTGTAAGATGAGATTATTCTGAACTATCATGGAAAGGCAGTTACGGCTGTGTACAGTCATGTGAATCCTTGGAAAAGGGAGGCAGGAAAATTAGAGAAAGCGGTGTAATGACAGAAGGAGAGATGGGACAACAGCATCACTGGCCTCTAGAAACAGGTAAAAGCAAGGAAACAGATTGTTCTCGCCAAAGTATTCATAACTAGCAGGAGAAAAGAAACCCGCCAACATGTTTTGGGCTTCTGACCTGCAGAATGGTAAGTCAATACATTTGTGCTGTTTTAAGTCAACAAATCTGTGAACATTTGTTCCACCAGCAAGAATATCAGCAAATAAACATGTGCCTCTTTATGTCCGAACTCACCAAAGATTTGAAAACCGCATCTAGCAAGACCAAATTCCTGCAGGTGCCTGTACCCACCCTCTGAAGTGCGTTCAGTCTCCGGCATCATAGTCTGAGCACTCAGACCTCAGCAGATGAGAACCAGAAAGACTTCCGGCCTCCCAGGTTGTCAAAGGCAACCGTGGCTGATACCCGAGAGTTAAACTCTCTCCACGTGCACCCTGCTCACAGCACAGCAGGGGGGTTCACTTTGCACAAGTATTTGTCATGAGCTAACAGTCATCGGTGGAAGAAGGAATTTAGCTCAAACGCAGCCTGAAGAGAATGCTGTAGCCAATAGCAGAAATCAATACGATAGGTGCCTACTTTCTTAACCTAATTTCTAAGAAATGTTGAATATCACACAAATGGAGAAAAAAAGATGTAGATGTTAAAGAAACAGCAAGAGTACTTCCATCCATAGGCAAGCAGTAAGTAGAATCCTGAGGCAGAGAGAAGATAAGAGGCAGTCCACAATCGGTCAGAAATACCAAGGCAAAAATTGGAGAGTTAAGTCACCTTGGAACACTAGACCAGGGAGTAGGAGACACAAAATACTGAAGAAATAGCTTCTGGAGCTGCCACTGTGTTGTCAGAGCTCTGACTGACCACCAGTAGCTGTAGTGTTCCTGGCGAAGGGCCGTGTTCCCTCAGGCTCTCTGAGACCATTTCCTGTATTCATACTCACAAGTTTGCAACTTAGGACACAAATTCAAGTGACATCATTTATTATTTTTTATTATAATTGAGAATTATTTCTATTCATAGCTCCTATTTAGTTGCATGGTAGAAATTTATACCAGGTCAATTTCCAATCCATTCCCCCACTCATTGTCTGAAGTTGTGTCAAGTTCCAGGAAGTTTGAGTGAGACAAGGATGCTGGCATCTCTGCCTGTGAGAGTAACAGAGAAAGGGTAAAGGGGAAACACATGTTCACTGACTTCCACTGATAGGTATGTACATGTACAAACACACAGGTCTGCATATACATGCCTGTGTGTGTAGATGTATGCACAGAGCCTTGGATCCACACATCATATCTTCTTGAATCACAAGATCTTTTCATGTCTCTCAGCCTCTTCTAAACCCTGGTTGTCTGAGATCATAACTGTTTTAGCTATATCACAAATCATATCTTCACAGGATCTTCCTACATTGTTGGGCTGCTACCATAGAGGTGGTGTATTTTCCTTCTACTCTTGGATTCGCCTACATATCAAGTCATTTGACCGATTCCCATTAGCCTTGGACTTGACATTTCTTTGGGTAGGGAGTTGGTTGACAGAGTTCAATTCCTTTTTTCCTGAATGCTACAGCATTTTTTCAATATTTCTATGGTCCAGCTGAACTCTTAGTTTTGCCAAGCTGGGATTATTTTCCTGATTTAGGAGAAGAAATCTTCATTAAGTATTTTATAAAATATATTACCCAAGGCCTGGAAGTTGTCCCTAACCTCCTCACCCTTCAGCAACAGCTTCTTTAAAAGAAATACCAATAGTAATTGGCTGCACATTCTCCTATATCATCCTTGTCTGAGACAATAAAGGTAGAAAAACCCCAGCTGCCTGTGTTGGGAAAACAGCAGGGGCACAAGGTAATACTGAAGGAGGAACCTTTATGAATATTTCAAGATAATGTGTTGAAATATTCACAATAATTATGGAAAGCTAGGTAACCTGAATAATCTGAACCTCTGAAACAAAAAGGTACCAACCAACCTCATACAAGTTGAATTTCTCCCATGAATTTTAGTAGATATTTCAGCATACAAATTACATTGATCTATTAATACTTTTAAAGAGGTATAATTTTCCATATAGGTCTTCTAAAAGTGAATCATCAATTATGTACATGTATTTAATGCAGAAAAAAATAAAATAGTGTTTATTTGCCACCAAATGAAGTGTTTGAAGGTCATGAATAATAAATAAGGTGATTGTTTGATAGTCTCTTACATTTATATACTCTTACAATAATGTTGCTGGTAGTTAAAATCTCTGCCAGTACAGATAGAGATTTTATTTCACGAATCTTATGAAATAATTGTAATAACTCCAATAAAATGCTTGCCTTGTATCTTGATATTTCCAAATATTCCTTAATATATTGCTGCATTCAATTTGAATGGAAGAAATTGACTGGGAACTTTAAGAAAACCCACTTTAAAGTAATCAGTCAGTTCATTTTTCCTAAAAGGAAGAATGTACCCGGGAGGGCAATCATTCACCCCAGTGCTAGGTGCAGTAGTTACTGTATAGCAACTAAACTGTTCAGTTACAGTAATTTCCAAAGCTAAAGAGAATTACTCTTCCTGTTGCAAGATTTATTTGATATACTAGTATCAAATCCTGACTCCATTCTTCTCCAGAGGTGGGTCTATTTCTATCGGTGAACTGTTTTAGCAGTCTTCGGTTGACTACACACATGATAGCAGGGCTAATTATTGTATATAAAGCATTCATTTTGTGCATTTCCTCTATGATTGGCTATTCAAGTCATTACTTTCAGAAAAGTAAAATGTTTCAAATCTTCTCTTCCCTACCTGTTCATACATAGCTGTAGCACTACTTACTTTGTAGTCTAAGAAGACCCCTGGGGGTTTCTGTGCTTCCTCTTGCTCATGTTGCTACCATATTCAGAACTTAAACAATTCATCAAAATTGACACCTTACCAGCCCAAGTCAGCAGTGGTGGCCTTGTTTTAATCACAAAATTAAAAAAAAAGAATGAAGAAAACATTTAACTCCTCTATGGACTCTTTGTTTTTAACATGGCTTCTTTTCAGTCAATCCACAAGTACAGGTTATATAAGAAAAACATTCGTTTAATTACTACAATAACAATATTGAAAAACATTGAGTTGCAACCTGTACAATTAGTATTTCAATACAGATATCAATGAAAAAAGCTAATTTTGCGTTTAGAAGCATAAAACAAGGCTTGTCAAAAATAGACAATTTGGTGTTTGTCACATAATTGTTTCTGCAAATGTAAACAGTTATCTAGTTCATTAAATATAATATAATGGCCTTTTTTGCACATCGTTGCAATGAGAGGAACAAAGAGAGAAGTTACATGAAAGGAAGGAGGGAGAGAGAGAAAAAGGAGAATATTTAATTTTTGTATACATCTATCTTTTTCTCCTTATCATAAATTATTTTATTGTTGGGCATTTTTTTAGCATAATTCTAGATTTGCTTCATTCAAGGTTTCTTGTGTTCTCTCTCTCTCCATTCTCTGTGTTTGTATCTTTGTGCAGATTGTGCAAATACCTATGTGTGTGTGCATTCTTATTTGAGAAAGCAGAGGTAGGAAGGGATGGAAGCAGAGGGATTGAGGGAGGGAGAAAACAGAGAACGATTTCACCTAGATATTGAATGCTGAAAGACTGAGGTCATACTTTAAGAAGATTTCTTAAAGTGAATGTGTTTTACAGCTCTTGGGAGTATGATTTCTAGCTTATAATTAATCTGAGGGAGATTAAAAAAGAAAAAAGCTATTTGGCTAATTCTAACCCAGCCCTGAACCGTTAGCGATATATCAGATCACGAAACACAGTGGTGATGCGCCAACTAAGAGAGAGACTCCTCCTCGGCGGGCTGAGTCATAGCAGCACGTCGGGTCCCTGCGCTTCTGTGGCAGCTAGGTTGTCAACTGGGCCTCGTGTTCCCTCCTCACCTGATCTGTGAGGGGAGTTTAATCTGAATCTCCTAGTATTTGTGCCAAAAATGATTACTTCATTCAAGTCTTCCCTCAAAGAAAATGGGCTGAACATTTTCTCAAATAAATTGTGCCAGTAAATGAACATATATGCCTTCATTCATAATGTTCATCAATAAAACCGGTTAGTTTTGATAACGGCACTATTTTTATTTAACACGAGCTGCCCATATGTGCCTTTCAGGTGTTGTCAGTGAAGTCCTGATTACAAGATATCAGAAGCATCCAAGGAAGTGACAAGCGCGTGTGGCCAGTTTCTTTGCAAGACAGGACTAGGATTCCGAATGCGAGGAGGACGTCCCTCTGTCTGTCCTCTTGATTTCTTTCGTGTCCTGAGTGTGTTTGTGTGCGGTGTGAGTTCACTGCCTGAGTGTAGTTCTGCGCTAGTGACTTCTAAACTTTTAAAATGTTGGTGCGAATTCCATACTGAGGTTCCACTTTCTTGCTGGAAGGGCTGTAAAAACCTTGTTTTTCAGTAAGTGAACCACACAGCCAGCTAAACCCTGGTGGGATTTAACATGGAAAGATGATATTTTAAAGTAATTTACTAACAATTTTAAGCTATTTATAAATAAGTTGATAAATAAAATAAAATGTGTAGAAGTGGAGGAATAGTTCAATTCCAATGTAAATTTGATATATGTTTTATACATACATGTTACAGACTATATTTATATAGTTTATACACATATGTTATACATTTATACTCAATGCTAAACTTTCTTCTACAATGAACAATACGCCCAATAAGCAACTATTTGTCTTCCATATGGTAACAAAATCACCATATATTTAATATGTAAATCTAAAAATATTTTCTTCTAAATTCAGAGCTCCCAGTGTCTGGCAATCTTATTGTCACCTACTTTTAGCATCATGACAACATCCAGATTTTCCCTATGAGTAATTATTTCCTAACCATTTATTTTACTGTAATAACTAGAATCATCATATTTAGCTCATCAGTCCTCAGCTGAGAGCTGTCCAAACTCTGATTTTCTTATAGCTTATTAAAAATGACTATCCATCATTTCTCTCACTTTAGCTCTATATTCTACACTGATATATTGCGACTGTTTTTTCCAGCCTATTCTTCCTAGTTTGTCACTTGTCCTACAGCTTTTAATGGGTAATCGTTCTGTCAGATCAAAACAAACTGCTTCCCAAATTTAGTAGTACAATACTGTACTTGGCAGAGTAAGGAATGAGGACATGGCTACAGTCTGGACAAGTTAAAAACCTGGCCCCTGTAACAGCAAGGGGGTAAATGTTTGCTGTCCCCATGCACAGACTTACTGTTTTAGGGCTCAATTCATGGGGAAGGAGACAAGATACCACTTACAAAGATTAAGTTATTTAATAACAATAAGAAAAGTAAGAGAAAAGGGGAGGAAATCATACCACCAATCCATGACTCCAGGGCAATCATACCATCAATCCATCATTTCTATCACTGGATTCCACAGCACAGAAGTATGTTGAAGCAGAGATTTTAACTTTTGCTAGAGAAGCAGCAGCCACGTGGGACACGAGAAGAAAACAGCAGTGGTGGAGGCCCAACCACAGCAGCCCCCACCAAGGCACAGAGACATCCAGCAGCCTCAAGGGTGCGAAAGAAGAAATCAGCAGTCATTGTGGGGGCTCAACAGAGGGGGACCAGCAGCCCCCACCACCGCACCGGGATATCCATCAGGCTCAAGGGTGTGAAAGACAAAAGAACAGAGAGACAGAGAGAGAGAGAGACAGACAGGCAGACAGACCTGGGTGCTGAGCCCATATTTATCTATGTTCTGACAAAGGAATGCCCCACTCCAGGAAATGGGTGTGCACGACTTTACCTCAGGCATTCACCCTGGTCTGGCTAGGACTCGGGACATTGCCAGAGTGCATATGAAAGTAAATTCTTTGTCGACAGTAAAACTGTTCCTGCAGGCTTAGCCAGACTCCGGAAGAGCATGCACCAGGAAGGTTAGACCTTTCCAACCAACTCTCAATAACCATATAATGAATCTTACAGCCCCAGCCCATGCATTATTGGAAGATGGGAGAACCTTTAGACAGAGTGACCTTGTTGGAAGTCTTCCTTCCACTTATGTGAGGCTGTGCTCTTGAAGGGAATGTGTGGACTCAGGCCTCTCCTCTTTCTTTCTCTTTGCTTTTGGCCACCATGAGGTAAGCAGCTTGCTCCACCATGTGGTCCCTCCTGTGATGCTTGGTCTCGCCACAGACGTGAAACAATGGGCCAAGACACCATGAACAAAAGCTTCTGAAACTGTGACACAAAGAAAAATCTCTTTGTTTTTAAAGCTGATTATCTCAGGTATTTGATACAAAAATGAAAAACTACCTAAGCCTCCAAAAATTTCAGGCCTCTTTCAAGATCAATAGATCATGTGCTTTAGGCTGTCAGTTTTCATTTTTAGTAAGCATGTGATTCTAACCTTTTTTTCAAAATTGTTTACATGTCAAGAGGTAATCTTGGTCCAAAATACCAAATGTGCCCTTTCAGGGTACAAATGTTTTATTTCTAATCTATGCTCAGGTTTCAGACCCCATGTTTCTGGCTCAATTAAACGATTAAATTACATCAATTCAATAAATATTTGGAGTTCAGGTAACAGCTTTAGGAATATGAATGATTTAGTGTAATTGAGTTTAGTTACTAGGAATCTCTTGCTGTATTACAGAAAGGCAAAGATCACTGGTGCGCATATTTTTCCGAAACCAGAGCAATATTAATTAACATCAAACTCGAGGGCTGTTGGCACTTGAATTATGTAAAACACCATTGATCAGGAAGTGAGCCAGAGTCAAAAATGTAAGTATAGTTGCAGTCACAATTGAGAGCTACTAAATATCTTCTCCAAATGTTTTTTTTTTTTTTAATTTTTATTTTTACCAAGAACATGTATTGGTACATTGTATACATGATGATCATAATCAACATGGTTATTTTGTACCTGTACATGATACATCGTGGTTTTCCCCCCCTTCCCCCCTTCCCCTCCCCCTTCCATTCACCCACCCCTCCCTATTTGCAACAAGTGTAGCTACACTTTACCATTTTTTCCCCTTTCATCTTACTTTTCTTTTAACCTTCTTCTTTATCCCCCTTTTCCCTACCCAGTTCTCTCTTTTGAATACTATCTATCTCTTTGTTTTTTTAAACATAATATCTATTCTACCCCTTTGTCCTTAAGAAATAAACGACTGAATAAAAACTGACCAACCTCATCAAGAGAATAATTTTTTCCTCTAAAAGTTGTGAATTGCATCAAGTATTGCCACTGTTATGTGCCTAGACATTCGTTTGTGTTTTTCGAAGCTCACTGAAGTCAAAGCAGAGTATTGCACAGATCAAGAGTCTCCTAATCTTTGTGAGTGATCAAAGGAAACTGATTGAATTCAGTGTGATTCTCCTGTCTTCTGAAATAATCTACCTTTACCTTTCACATGTTTCTGCCAACCCACGTGATGTCTGGCCCTCATCATTACCACCAACATTTAGCCTATGGCTGTTGTATGGACACAGTCTCGGGCTTCTTTGTATAATGATCACAAATTCAGAAAGGTTACTATAAACACTGGGACCTAAAGAGCAGTTTTAGTAAAAGGAATACGGACTTGACAACGTTCACGGACATGTCTAACTGAGACTTTCTTCATGGAAGGCACCTTGGCATCCTTGGCCCCCAGCTAGTAGATGCCACCAGTGCCCTTCCTTCCGCTGTGACAGCTCTGATATCTCCAGTTATCAGCGAATGTCCCCTGCATTGCAACAAAACATTGGGTTGAGAAAGTAGTCCTTTTAGATAACTTTCTTAAATTCCTACCATGTGGTAGAGGGTCACATGTTAACTCGTGTGTTATTTAGATAACAACAGGCTAGGTTTACATTTTAAAATAGAGCATTTCTCTACTACATTGAATGTGTGACCAAAAAGTTTCTCCAATCCTTCCTGCCTGGAAATCTCCAGTTCACTGGAAGCACCAATCAGTCTTTCCCCAATGCACAGCAGACCTCCTGTATACCCATGAGGAATGATTTTATGTGCCCCATCTTGAGGACACTGAACAATATGCAGATTCCTGAAAAAAACATTTTTGGGAGCGTATCTGTGAGGGTTTTATGGACGATATTGGCAAATTTGAATCAGTGGAATTTACGAAGCAGATGACCCTTCCCAGAAGGCAGGGGAAGAACAAATTCTTTCTGCCTGTTTGGCCAGGGACATCGGCTTTGTCTTATTCTCAGATATTGGATCTCCTGGTTCTCAGGCCTTCGGACTCTGGGATTTATTGCAGCAAGGCACCCCACCATTCTAACCTGTTCTCTAGTTTGTAAAGAGCAGAATCCAGGGGTTCGTAACTGAGTGAGCCACTTAGCATAATTAATGAAAAATATACACCCATACTCAGACACACACACACATATATCTCTTTGGAGAACCCTGACAAATGCACCGTCAAATTCAGGTTTTATTATTGTACATGTTTCATAAAACCTCTCTCCTGATGACTCATGTCCATAAAGACTCTGTATTCCATATGCCACCTTCACTGAGGTATTTATGCAACACTCAGATTGCTTTCTTCCTGCCTTGGATTCTTTCAACCCTGACGTTGTATCACCCAAGCAAGATTCACCGAACTGTGAACAAATATGTTGTTATCTTTGATAGACTGTAATATACTTGAGAACCAAGACTATTCCATATCTAGTATGTTCTTCACTGTATACCACACATATTAGAAAAGTATTTCTTTAATAAATAAATGAAAAGTCCTACATAATTAAAAAGTTGTCTTTTTGTTTTTTGCTTTTATTTAGCTAAACGTTCTGGAGGTTTAGGGGCACTGGCTCAGCTCTGGTGAGGGCCTGATGGTAGATGACACAACTCTGTTGGGAGTGTGTAGGCAATAGGTTACAAGGTATGCAGAAAGGTGGAGGCTAGGAGGGGCCCTCTTGCTCTTTTAGAATGACTCATCTAGTGGGAGCTAAACAGGATCCCATGAGAAATGCCTCAATTCCTTTCAAGGGTAATGCCCAGTGACCTATTCACTTTCCATTAAGTCTCATCTCCTAAAGGTTCCACCACTTCTCCCATCACTACCCTGGGGCCCAGTGATCCAACCCTGAAATTCTGAGGGCCACATGCAAACCACACCCAACCATGTCTGAGATCTTCTTCACCCTTTATTATCATCACGGAGAACTATCGCGGCATATTCATCTCCATCAAAGGGTGGAATTGTGATATTTGAATGAGAGCACGAAACATTTATGGTCTCCTAAAAATTCAACTTTGATGAAGTAAAGTCCTGATTTGTAAATATTTCACAGTCTTATTAACTTCAAGGAAATTATAACTTCATATTAAATAAACTTTCTTTATTGTTCAAATTCTGTGCTACAGAATATGGAAACACATTTTGCATATTAGTTAGCTTTTTGTCTCTAGTACACATCACACAACATCCACAATGTAAAGGAGAGATTTGTTTGTTTCACGGTTTAGAAGTTTCGGTCTATGGTCAGCTGACCGCATAGCAGCCAGGCATGGCATTGCCGAGACACTTACTCTTTGGTGGGTGGGAAGCAGGGCAGGGGAACAGCACCAGAGAGAAAGGAGACCAGATACAGACCCCAAGGTCACACCTCTGTGAGCCACCAGACACAATCAGGAATACGCTTTAGTAACCCCCGGAGTGGACCCCAAGCTAGTCAAGTTAACACTCCAGCTAACTGTCATGCTTTATCTTTATGTTATAGAACTATAATAGTTCAAAATATAATCTGCAAGGGGATTCAAAAGAAAATCAAACTTGTTTTTCACTTTTTCCTTATTTATTTTAGGATGAACCCAAAGTTTTCACAATCTTCTGGAAATTTTATGAGATTAGAAAATATGAAATGCATAATATCCATAATGTATAATGGTCATGGGGGCCCAGCCATCCAATCTTATTCTTATAGAATAGAAACTAAAATTCTGATTTTAAAATGTATTTTCAAATCTTTTTAAAACAAATATGACATCACTTTCTATTTCTAAAACTTCTAGTTAGTAATTTAATTCACCATGGCTGAGTTTTAGGACATTCAAAATACGGTAATCAGTAAAATTAGACTGGAGTGGAGTAATCTGAGGTTATCAAGGGTGTTCCTATAGTGGTGTGTTTGGTTAGATAATAGGAATAGTCAGATCTAATAATTATACATGATGTTTCAATGATGAAGAAACAGTTCTCTGAAGGGAAGTCTATTCTGGATTTTTAGGGTCTTTAGATGCCAGGTCATATTTGCTTTAACTGTATAAACTGTTGCTGAAATCTAGGACTTGCGAATTGCACTTTTGGACATATTCCAGTCTTGACAAGTATTTTCTAAAGCCAAATCTATGAGTATCTTAATAGCTCTTGATCCATAAGTGTTCCTTTTAGTAGAAAAAAAAATGAATCTGGTGGTAACTTGAGAATTTAACAAACACCTGCATTTGAATAATTTAATAATTTAAAGGTTCACTTCCAAACACCATGACTTGTCAAATAACTGGCACTTTGCATGAAGTGAGCCCAAGCCTCGCACAGCTCTGATTTGGTTAATGGCTGTGATCAAGCTTTCTCGTCTGTACTGGGGTCCTGAAGGACATCTGTGAAAAGAGCGCTATGGAGCTGGGGGATTTCTCTTAGGATGCAACCTAGAGTCCTCCTTTGACCAACGGGACTGAACAGTGAGTGAACGCTGTGATGGTTAAGCTGGCCTGTGTCAATCTGCTTGTCTTGGAAGCCACTCCGCTGTGGTGAAGTGCACTCTGGGTGCGTCAGGGTGGCTCACGCTGGCGTGACCTCAGGCACTGTATTTGGTCCCTACTCTCTTCCTCTCTGGCACTGTTCCCTGTTCCGCCTCCCAGTTGCCAGGGAATAAGCAGGTTTGCTTCACGTGGCTTTCCTGCCAGGAGCATAAATAAATCTCTTCTTCAAATTGTGGGTAGCAGGCGTCTAATCTCAGCAATGAACAGGCTGACAAACGCCAACACCAAACGGTTTCTTGCCTTTTAAGGAATGAGGTAACAGGTTGTTTACCTGTTCTGAAAAGGGCTACTCTAGGTTGATGTTCCTTGTCATCAGGAATACCTAAGAGTAAGAAGCACCATTTGGCTTTCATAACAGCAAGAGCAGAGAGCCAAAAAGTGGATTCAGCAAAGGACATCAGCACCCTTCTGCAGTTGCATTTACGTAAGCCACACACTCCTCTCAAGAACAGGAACAAAGGCTTGTCTTCTACTACTCCATTTTATTCTTAAGAAATTTATTTTACCCATTAACTTAACAAAGGTCATGATTTTTCATACTTGAGTGAATGGGGGTACAGTAAAGGCTCTTATAGTTCTTTAGTACAATGAGAGATACAAAGTATTTAAAACGCCTACATACCATGTATAGTGAAGCCTACTATGAACTGGCAATATGAACTTCTGGAATAGAAAATAAGATTTTTGACTGGTGACTCAACCCAAAAGACCACCAAAGGTAATATAGACACAGCAGTGGACAGATTCCTGCTAGATGATAGAGAGAGAGATAGACAGACAGACAGATGCTGACTGGTATGGTTATAATCTGAAATGCCCCACCAAAGTCTCATAATTTTGTGTTTTGAGAAGGCATGTGGATCGTGGGATTGCAATACTCATTAGTGGATTGGTCCACAACAGGTTTGAGGATGACATGCTGATAGGAGGTGAGGCTTGGCTGGTAGCAGCAGGTCACATGGGCGGGACCTGGAAGTGTGCCCCTGTGTCTCCCTCCTGGCTCCTCTGTGCTCCCTCAGTTTCCTGCCCATTGCGACAGGAACGGGTTTCCTCCACCCAGACCTTTCCGGCACACCATACCCAGGGACTGAAACTTCTGCAACATGAGCCAAATTAAAGCTTGCCTCTTGTAGGTTGCAGGTGTTAGGTATTTTGTCCCAGTTATGAGAGGAGTGACTTAGACCTTGAGTAGTATGTTAATATATTTTAATTAGAGTAAGTGCAAGAAGGGAGTGGAGTGTGAGACAGCTTATGGAGGGCCAGTGACATGGGTGGTAAAAAGAACTTACTAAGAGTGAGTAATGAAAGCCAAGAGTTTACGCAGATCAGAGTACACAGTCATGAGGGACAGCAGGGGAGTTTCTAGGAGAGAAATCAGTGTAAGAGATTGGAGTTTTTATCAGGATTTCTGGAGGTGGGGAAAGCGTCTAGCAAGTCTAAATATCTCAGCAAAGCTTTTCTTCTGGGTCTCCCAGTTCCTGCTGATTTTTGTAATAGCATCTGTATTGTATCTAAAGTTGTATATTAAAGTTTCAAATTGACAAGCTCATTTACTCTGATCTCAAAGAATCTCCTTTAGTGTCAGGTAAAGCTATCTATGCATATTAACTCCTTGAGAAAAGATGAGTCAGGGCTCATTGGGAACAATGAATAGGTTCTACATTTACTTTTGTCTTGTGTTGTTTCTAGTCAGCATTTGTGCAGACCGTGGTGACTGCCTCATACTTGCTAGGCAAGATTGTGTCAGCAGAGAAATGTTGTTGCTGAGAGATTTCACTCTTTAGTCACCTCAGAGAGACTGTCGTATTGCCAGAGATTAGCAGTGCTTCGGAAAGAAACTACGGGAAGATTTGTTTATACAGTTTTGATGTACAGGTTCAGTGATTTAAAACAGGATGTTTCAAGGTCAAGAGAGATTATGATCAGGCAACATTTGTCATCTAATACTGTAAAACTGCTAACCTCAGAGAGGCACGGTTCCTGTAGCAAGCTTGTCTGTTGGCCAATAAACGACTGTCCAAACGAACAGCCTATACTCTTCCTATGAGACATATTGGTACAAATGAATTTACCCTTTCCCTGGATAAAGTAGATTGCATGAAGTTCCTTAATCAAAAATATTTTTTCTAATTTAAATTTACTTAATGTCTTCATGTCAATAATTTCCTATCACAAACAAATTATTCCTTTCTTTACCTCACCTGTAGCTCAATCTGCAGCACCAGGCTTTTCCTTCAGTGAAGTAAAATAGTTAAACCAAAGTCAAGATTTTAGTGCTTGGTGCAGTACTATGTTTTTATGTACTGGAAACCCATTTTTTTTCATAATACAGGCATCCTCAGATTTTAGAATGCAGCACACTGTTCAGCTAAAACTGTATTCCAGAAAGCCTCCAAAGGTACCTTCCAAGCAATATCCACTCACTTCTCCCAAAAGTAACAATTATTCTTATTTCTAACAATGTAAAATAATATTATATTTATTTATTTAAAGTCATATGATAAGGGACTACCATCCAAAGGACTTCAAAGTACTCAATCACAGGGAAAAAAATAATCCCCTCGAACGTTTTGGAGAACAGACATTTCTCAAAAGAAAACATACAAATAGCAAATAGGTATGCAAATATTGCTTCGTATCACCAGTGAGATACAAATCAAAAACATAAAAATATATCACCTTACTGCACTTAGAACTGTTATTATCAAAATGATAAAAAAATAACAAGACATTATGTTAAGTGAAATAAGCATGTCACAGAAAAATAATTACCATATAATCCCATTTATATGTGGAATCTAAGGAAAGTCAAATTCATGGAAATAGGAAATAGAATGGTGGCTACAGAGTTAGGTAGGAGAATAAATTCTGGTGTTTGCACTGAGTGAGGCAACTATGGCTAAAACTAACAAATTGTATATCTCATTATAACTAAAAGACTGGGCTTTAAATCTACTTATCAAAAAGAAATTATGAACATTTGCAATACATGCTAATTACCCTGATTTGATCATTTCACAATATATACTGTGCATATACTGAAGCTGCACACTGCACCCCAATTGTAAGGATGTAATTTTCAATAATTTTCTTATTTCACGCAGTGATGAGTTATACTGTGCAAAACAGTGAGACAATTTAGAAATGTGGCATATCTTTGCATTTTAAAATGAGTACATTTGTATATAAATTACATGTAGATATTAAACAACAAGACTTATCTATTTAAAAGTATATTTAAGTAATTTTTGAGTTTTGGGAGGTTTATATACTGAATCCCTTGCTAGAAGCTGAGCTTGCAAATATTTTTTCCAGTTCTATAAGTTTTCTTTTACCCTATTGATAATTTCCTTTCCCGTGTGGGAGTTTTGTATCATGTAACTCTACTAAATTCACGTATTGGTTTTCATGTTTTTGGTGGATTGTACTATACGTAAGAGGAGGTCATCTACCACTCGTGACAATTTGACTTCTACTTTTCTATTTTCTGCTTCATTTGCCTGATCACTCTGCATAGGATTCCTAAGAGCATATTAAATAAAAGCAGTAAAACATGTTGAGTTTTTCTCATGAGAAGTGTTATATTGTATCACATGCTTTTGGTGGATCATTTCAAATGGTCAGTTCTGTGTTTTTTGTTCACTTATGTGCTTGTTTCTCATAGTCAGGATTGAATTCAGGGCTTTGAATCATGCAAGAGAAGCTCTCGATGACTGAGCCATACCCCAGTGCTTTTTTTTTTTTATGTGACACCAGATCTTGCTATGTCACCCGTGCCATCCGGGAACTTGAGATCTTCCCTCAGTCTTGTGAGTCACCAGAATTACAGATGTGGAACACCGTGCTCAACTGATTATTTGGTTTTATCCTTCCTTCAAATAATGTGGTGTATCATGTTTGTTGATTTCCATATGAGAAATGATCAAAACTTTGGTGTCTGTTTAAACTTTAAAAATTATCATAGTAAATGACACATCATTGGCATTAATCCATTCAAAACACTCCTGCTAGCTTCAGGTGCACTTTCCTGTATTTCTTGCTGTGTTCTGAAGCAGTTCCGGAAGTCCTCTTTCATGCATGTCTTTACTGGCATTGTCATGGCTGCCTTAATGTCCTGAATCTATTCTGAATGTTCACTTTTCATGGTCATTTCGATTTGGGGGAAGACCCAGTAGTTACATGGTGCACATCTGCGGAATAAAGTGGATGAGGACATACCTTAGTGTTTGTATGACCCTGGCTTTCTTTTGGATGGCACTGGTAGCAGTATTCGCTGATTTTTTTTAATCATATCTTATAAAGATACTCATGAAGGAGGACTTCCAAAAGTGCTTCTGAATGCTGTAAGTGTGATGGAATAAGTATTTGGAGTAAGGGGGAATATATTGGGGAGTTAATGACAGTGTATCTTTTCCTGTATTACTTTTTTTTTAGATTTATCAATTTGCCTTATTTTTTAATCACCCCTCATATGTAAGGTAGTAGCCACAATAATTTCAAAAGTCCTTTATATAGAGTTCATTCCTAAACCTAAACATGATTCAAATATAGATCCAAAACTATTCAATTTGGCCTTTCCAATTTATTATATCTCTCAAATAATGAATCGGTGTAGATAAAACTTTTTAATGTCAGGGCAATAGCTTTATCCAGATCAGTAATAATTTAATTTATGGTGCATTCTCCATGTCAAAGTTACACATTCTCATCTTATCTACAAGGAAGTATTTCTGTTTCATAATACCTTAACACAGAGAAGATGGTATTGTGGACTTGTGAAAAAAAGATACTTAAAATGCTGTAAATATACATTCACAAAAATATTATCTATGTAAGGACTCAAAGGAAGACCTTCAGAAATCCGAGTGATTGTGTTTAATCTTCCTGGAAACATTTTCATTTCATTTAAAGAAATATTATGTCAAAAACATGAAGAAATAAAAATGGCAAATAAATATATGAAAAAATGTTCAACATCATTGGTGATTTGAGAGATGCAGAGCAAAACAACACTAAAATACCATCTCACTGCAGAAAGAACAGCTATTATCAAGAAATCAAACAATAACAAGTGCTAGCAGGGCTGTGGGGAAAAAGGAACCCTCCTCCACTATTGGTGGGAATGTAGACTGGTCCAACCACTGTGGAAATCAGTATGGCGATTCCTCAGAAAACTACAACTGGAGCTTCCATTTTGCCCAGCTATTCCTCTGCTTGGTATCTTCCCTGAAGAATTAAAATCATACCACAGCTATGTATGCACAACCATGTTCATAGCAACACAATTTGTAATAGCTAAGTCTTGGAAACAACCTAAATGCCCAACAACTGATGGATGGCTAAAGAAGATGTGGTTTTTCTACACAATGGAGTACTGCTCTGCCATAAAAACGGACAAACTAGAGACATTTGTATGTAAATGAATGTTCCTTGAGAATATACTATTAAGTGAAATAAATCAGACACCCATGAGTACAAAAAAACAAAACAAAACATGACTTTATATTAATAATTTAGTGATGTTTAGAAATACTGCTAGATTTTGAACAAGGGTATTAATTAAACCGAGGCTTAGGAAACCAAATCATTAATTTAGATATGTTAGAATATGTCTGGCTCTGTGTGCAAGTGAAAGAGAGAGAAACTTGCTGGTGGGGATGCCAATATGTAAGGAGAAATGAAAATATTTGCAAGGAAGATTCAAAGGAGAGGCATAATCAGTGTAAGAGACAGAAGGGCCAAGACAGACTTCTAGAATTCTGGCTGGTGCAACCAAACGGATGATAGCAGGATAAGGAGTTATTACATAGCTATCACTATTTCTATGACCACTCGATGGATAAGAAAAAGACAACACTAATATACAGCCAGTGAAATATTAAATAATAAAATTTCCTCAGGACGCAATTAGACAACACTTAGTAAGCTGAAGATGCAAACACTCTGAGATTGAGTGCTGCAATGTCGTGTCCTCTAGAAACCCTCACACATTCACCCAAGGAGACGCAGCCAAGCAACTTCTCCGCAGGATCATTTGCTATAGCAAAGCAGATAAAATGCTTAATTCCTTCTCAGCAAGAGTTACACAAGCAATGGCAGTTTTTTCAAACAATGAAATATATTACAGTAGCAAAAAGAAAACAGTGGATCCATACAAGCATGGATAAGTACTAAAGTATGAAGTTTAAAGGGTGCAACAGCATATTCCAATTGTGCTATGTAAGTTGTAAACACACAAAAGAATATTGTGTATCATGAATAGTAATACAAATCACAAAATCATATTTAGGAATCATTAACATCAGCATTATAATAGTAATTTACCGCCAGACATGAAACAAAAGCATGAGGGTGTTTTATATACATGATACAAAGCACACAAATGAAGGTGATAATTTGGAATATGCTAAATTATAAGTGAATTTTATTTCCTTCATTTAACATAAATTTTTGGTCTTTTCTCATTCTAATTATGAATAATAAAAGTATTCACAAATAATTCATGGTGAACTATTTTACTATATCATTATTAGCACTGTTTCTTATTCCACACTTATCATGGTGCTTCACAAAATAAAACACATATATTTTTCAATAAACATATGTATTTTGCATCCTGAGCATGTCAGCAATGACACAATATGTGTGTCTGACACTAGTAGTCAGTGAGGAGTTATTGTTATCAAGGCCTCTTCAGATTCCAGCCACAACAATGAAAAACTGTTATCTCAACATCTGTCAAATCAGGATTCAAAATCTGAAATGTGTCAGTTTATTATAGTTTAGAAAATAAAAAGAAAAAGAAGTTAGGACATACTCACAGTCAAAGTAAAGAGCCACATTTTTGCAATGTTTCGTGAATTTGGAAGAGTGTGGTTTTTAGTTAGACGAGTTTGCTTCTTCAGTTTGCCTATGACCCTCCCTGCTGTGAAACTGTGACGTCACTTAACCTTGGCTAGACACCATTTCCTCAGCTAAGGAATTTACCACTTCTCTGCTGCTCTGCACTATGTATTTCACACACACAACACACACACACACATATACACATACACATACACACACACAGAGTTTAAATCCTGAACAACTCTGAGAAGACAGTATTGTGGTCACTATTTAATACCCAGCATCTTAATCCATGCTTCCTGGAGACCAGCGTCTTATGATTAAGGCTCACTTTTAGCTTGCTGGAAGCATTCACACACGTAAGCTTTGGGTAAGGAAAATAAAAAGACTTTTTGCAATTGACAACTTTAATGCAGTCTAGATTTATTAATTTATCAGTATTGACAAATTATTGAATCAGATATAATTGAAAAACTTGAGAATATCAGCCAAATCTCAGGTGAAGTATCCTGCAGTTAGGCAGGTATATGCACTCACGTTACATAGTTCTTAAAATGAAAACGTTTCCTTATCGTGGTTAATATCATCCAGTGTGTTTTCCTCACGTCCTTACTATTCACCCCACTTAGTGCTTCCCTTCTCCCCCATGACATAAATATTTCCTTGGATATGTGATCAGTAAAGGAATCGCACTTAAGAATAAAAGACTTTATTAACTCTAAATCATTTTGCCCTGTAATAAACTCCAAATCATAAAATTTGTTCTGGTTTACATTTACAATTAAAAAGACCAATAGAAATATAATTATCTGAGCATTGAGGTCAGACCAAGGACATTTAATGTGTAACTGGGTGAAGCAGCAGACACTAGTGGGAAAATCCAAATAACTATGTTATATTTTAAATGACTGAATGCTTTCTTTAAATTGTCTTTCTAGAAACGTGTGACCTTAACATTTGTAAAATTATAAACCTTCCAAAAGAACCCACAGCTCATTTAATGTCTGTATTTTGAGAACATTTTTGCCTTGGGTTTTTACCTACAAAAATCTTTTAAGTTTTGGAAATGAGATCAATATAAGTCTCTGTGGAATGAATCTTCATAATTTATGTTTTTGATAATTTTTAAGCAAGCAAATTCTGCTCTAGGCAGATAGTGATAAATTTCACAGTCCCAGAGAATATTGGCGGCTTAAGTGCTCTCCACTCTGAAGTTCCTTACCAATTTTGCTTAACCCTCAGGACCCAACTCAAAATGAAATCTTCACGGCTTATAATAAAGATATGGAAAGAATAAAGGAGTGGCGACATCGTAGTAGCACACACACAAATACAATTTCATCTTCTATTTCACTGCTTCGTTCTTAATTCTCTTCTGTGGTCTTCCCTTTGTTTTTGACAGGAATTGAATCCCGAGAGACATTGTAAGCATGATGGAGGTATTAGAAATAACCCAACAGACCCATTCCACTGCTCAGGTTCAACCAGATTTCTCTGGGCTTCAGAAAATCTCAAAATGGAAAGTTTGAGAAGAGTACTCCCAGGATTGGAGTTATTTCTAAGAGGGTGTCTTTATGAATTCCTCTTCAAACCAAAATGTATTCTTTGCATTTCGGCTCACACTCTTTCCCACTATCATTTTATTTATGTTTATTTTTAAATGGCTATTCTAGATTTTTTTGTGTGTAAAAACAAACTTGGCCATCACCTTTTGGACACTGTCGATATCCCCATTTTACAGATTAAGTCTGAGGAACAGACAGATTGGATCCCTCTCAGTGAGATACAGGGCAACCTGCTTTGTGGCTTTTGCACGCAACACCCTCTTTCGTATTGCAGTGATGTGAAACAAAATCAACGTACTCTGCGTGTTTTGAGGATTATAAATTTGCTTTACTCTAGTCATGTGTGTAAGAAGCATTCCTTCCGACCTACTAAGCGAATGGTCATCCATAGCCCCATTTTTCTGGATTGCAACACCGCCCTCTTTCCTGTTTCCCCTCACTCTCCCTCCCGATCAGACAGGGAGAAGGGTGAGGCTTTTGTAGACAGTCTGTGCAGGATTAATCACTTTGTGCTGTGCCTTCCCACAAGCGCCAGTTCTATTCATTTTCTTTTCTGCTGCTCGGGTCCCCTTTCATCTATCGTTGCTCACAGTTGTTTAAAGACAATATTAAATATCAGTGCTGGGTTCCTTCTTGCATCAGAAAAGTGATTGATTCTTCCTGACTGGAGCCTGTGGCACTTCTAGCCTCGCTTGTCATGGCTCTTCTTGGTGTTGATTCCTGCCAGGACAATGAGCTGCATTCGGAGGGCTTTTCTATGAGATCCTTCCCCTGCTCAGCCAAACCCACACAGGACCCACACTGCCTCATCAGGGTCTTCTTCTTCCTTGTCACCTCACTCTTCCCACCACTGTCTGACTGTGCCAGGCACACTCATTCTAGCACGACCGCAAACTAATCGCAGAAGCTAATCTTGTGGATGTAAACAGGAATAAGTGCTGGGCTCTCCCATCCAAAGCGAGGCTTCTTTCCCACTGCTTCACCTCCTAATTGTGCCATGACATCTAGTATCAGAGTACTCGGACCCCCTTTGAGTGGGTGCACCTCCCTCTTGATCCATTTGGTTGCTAATTCATGAAGAGTACACACTTTAAATCCTTCTCATCGCCCCTATTTCCAGATTTTATTGTGTCTTCCTGCTCTGTCATAATTGGTTTTAAGTGACTTGCATAAAAGCTTCTCATCTCTGTCTCATGCTGTCATTTGAGCAACATTTTAAGAAATGTTTTGGGTCCCATCAATAATCAAAATAATTTATGGTTGAATGAAGTCAAATAATACTTCAGTCGTCTCCTTTGGCAAGCTTAGTGTGTGTGCATGTGTGTCTGTGTATACGCACATGTTTGCTTGCCCTTCACACTGCAGCTACACCACCCTGCATAAATCATCAATTTCATTATTACATCCGCCTACAAAAATATTAGTACATTCTCATTTTTCTGCCCAATTAAACAAAACATGTAGCTTGACATTAGAAGGTCAGTGTTTATGTCTCTTCTAAACACACTAGCCATATGACATACTGAACTCAAAGCAGATACTGTTCTCTCTCTGAAACATGCATGTAGCTTTCTTTCCCTACACAACCGCCCACAGTTTTTGTTCCTCTGATAAGCCTAAATATTCTTTTTTCTCCCCCGCCCCAGCTGACTTCTCTGTTCAGTACAGGGCTCCTTCTTTCCATCCTTCAAACACCATCCTCCCCTGAAGAAAAACAACTTTCATCCCCTCAAACTATAAAGAGCTCCATACTTGATCTAATTTGAAGATGGGTCCCTGATTACAGCTTGACTTTTACACATTTCAGGCAAATGATGCTTAATAGAAAGGAACAAAGACTGCTAAATGCACATGAAGGTTCACGCTCACTTGGACTCTTCCTCCTGGGATCTAGACAACTACGTCAGTTATCTGTCTACTCCCTTCCTCACCTGTAAGATGCAGATAATAAATAACACCCTGTCTGAAATTGTACAGAAAATATTTAGGACCAGTTCAATGCTCAAGGAAACATTTTGTTTTCTTTGTCCACCCAGATTGTTTCTGTCCTGAATTATTAACTTTTGGAGGACTAAACTGCTTTTTTATTTAGGGTAGGATGTCTTGGAGTTCCTTATATTGTACTGGGACTATATTGGCTATTCAATGCCACGCTATTGATTTAAACTGAGTTATTATTGGCCTTAAGAACGTATGCATGAAATTGGAGGAATTGCTACCATAACAGAGATTGGTGCATCTTAACTTGGCAAGTGGAAAAAAGTTTTAAGATGGGAGAATTGTGTTGTTTAATCTTTCAAATTTTATACCTGAAGGAATCGGGACCTGTACAATCATTACCAACTTGATGACAAGGTCACTGATGCAGAACTTATTTCATGCCAGAAAACTCATCCTCCAGGGCCTTCCAGAAACGTCTTTTCTTCCACATTGTTTCAGCTCTGCCCTCTCTGGACACTGACTCTGAGGCAGTGCTGGGCTTTTCTCCTTGTCTCCAACCTAATAAGCTAATATACCTATCATTCCACTTTCCACATTCTGTTGTAACTGTTATTACCAGGATGCTAAGAACTGGCCTTTCTCTGTTTAGACTAATATAGCAAGACAATGGATATCAGATATGAACTTGAGTGAGGGAAATACCTTCTGATGCAGAATTTATACAAAGACGTTTCTGATTCTCTTCTATCTCAGGGAACCAATGGTAATATCCAAGCTACAAAAAGTGGTCAGAAATCGAAGTTGGAAAATGAAGATCTGTCTTCTGGAGAGAAGTATTTTTCATATAAAGTTAAAGTGACTTGTTTACACTGGACAAATGGAAGGGAGAGAGTAGTCTCTTTGGGATTGTCGGACATAAGACAGCTTAGGTCAGAAAATGCAGATGACAGCTACATTTCTATGGAAGCCAGCAGGAGAAAATGGAAACAGGCCAAGGGGTGGATGTGAAACTATGGAAAGGGTCTTAGGTTCTGCTCAATAGGTGTATCAGTTAGGTTCACTAGAAGAACAGCTTGTATACACAATGGATACGTGATCATATAATGGATCTACTAAATAGGCTTCAGGGTCCACCTGTGGAATCAGAAGTAGAAGAATCCAAAACAGCCGCCTGTGCATCAAAGAGACACAGGATCTAGTTAAAGTTTGAAGGCCCAGAACTCACTGCAGAACTCACTGCAGAGAGTAAGTGTGTGTTTCTGTCTGGAAGTCAAAAGATCTGTGTTGCAAGACTGGAGGGTCTGCACCAGAAACCTGAGGAGCTGGAGACCAGTGCCCAAAGGCAATAGTGAAGACCAGAGCTCTGAATAAGAAAGGGGAAGACCTCCTTCTTTGTTCTCTTTTGATTTTGCATCTACAAGGCTATTGGATGGTGCCGCCCACATCCGGGGTGGGTCTCCCCTCCTCGGTTTGCATGTCAATCATCCACAGACACACCCAGAGCTTTCCTAATCTGCTGGGTGATTTTTACTCAAGTCAAATTGACGCATTACAGTTAACAACCAAGATAGAATACAAGAGGCTAGAACAGAAAGTGAGAACCCCAGACACAGGGCACGACTACCAAGCCCACACCTAAACCGCAGGAACACGGGTCCAGGTGAAGTGACTGAGAACAGAGATAGAAGCTAAGGAAACACCAGAGTACCCACTGATGAAAGAATGCCACCTCCAGTATCCACCAGTTCGAGCGAAACCCTGCATTTTTCTCATTTCTGCTCTTCCTGGAAAGGTCCTAAAGGGCCAGCAGGCTTGTGGTAGAAGGTGAAATAAATGAGCAGGAGGAATAATAGAAAAGAGGCCAACTCTGCACCTTTTCAGTGCAGGAGCCTAAACTCAGGCAGGCCAAGAGCTTCTGCAAAGAATAAACAAAACCTGGCATCAGGTGCAGGGTTTTTGATCAGCATCTTGGCATGAACATTCTATGGTGACACACAATGTGACAGTACTAGTGATGTGTAGTGACGATCAGATTTGATTACCGAAGAAGGAACAGAAGAATGAGAGGTTCACCACTGAATAAAAAATAAATAAAATGTCATTGCAATTATACCTCCTTTGCAGTTGTTCAAAATATTAGAACATCCAACTTCTGGGGCTCCTTGTGCATGAAAGAGGTCAGTTTAGTCATCTCCACTTGTGCTATGTTCAGATTGCCTCAGGGAATAAGCCACTCAGACAATAGGCAGGACAGAGCCAGACAATACAGACGTAGGTCAAGGGCACAGTATTTATCTCCAGCAGCTTTCTATTTTGTCTGCCTCTGTGGACATCCCTTTGCTGAACTGGAAGGGTTTACTATATCCCTCTTCGCAACTGAGGTAGAGACTTTTCTCTAGTGATAACCCAAAAGGGAAAAATAATGGAACCACGATTTAATGACAGTATAGGCCTCCTGCTAGAAATGCTGCCAAGCTCAATGGCAGCAGTGGTCTTTGGCAATAAGGGAAGAAACATTCAGTTTAGAGAGGAAGGGAATCAAGAGCATGGAAAGCACAGGACACTCTTTTAACTTCTCGGAGGACTGGAGTCCACCAGGAACAGGACTGTGTATGTTCTGCCCCGCACCCTGTTGTGGTGAAGGCCCTTGTTTTTATGAGACACTTTATGGGAAAGTCGTCTGCCCTTTATCTTTTTGCACTGGCTTTGCAGAGGAAGCAAATTCCCCATAAGGACTCTTCATCTTTCCTCGCTTCCTCTCTAGCACTCATTTGGAACAACACAACTTTTAAAATCCTGGGCAAATGTTGACTTACATTGTATGTATAAATTACATGATTTTATAAACAACCGTCTTGCCCTCTACCTCTCACCTCTTGAATGTGCGTGGACACACACACACACACACACACACACATATGCACATGCACACATATGTAGTCAAACAAAACTCACAGAGGTTTCACCTCCAGGCTCAAAGTGCTAAAGATTACATAACACGTGCAATTTGCTGTTGATCTTCCATTTCTGAATTGCTCATGGATAAGTGACAGCAGGCTTCCAACACCTTGAGGACACTCATCAGTCAAAGCAAAGTATGCGCACCTTTCTTGATCATCGTAATTGCACCATCTGTGGAAGCACACCCATTTAGAAGGATTTGCTTAGACTTGTATACTTAATAACAAGAATGTTAACCAGCTCTCTGAGAATAACCAGCCAACAGGAATAACCAGCCTGTTACAGGTTTTGGAGCCTAATGAACAGTTTTTTTATGATTTCAATTACCCTTATCTGGTAAGTGCTAGAGTTTGGAAGGAACATTTACAATGAAATGTTTTTATTAATTTGACCATAAAATAATAATAGTCTCCAAAGAATCTGTCTAGATAATGTGAGCAAGATAGCCCATTCTTCCCTCTTTATGAGGGAAAAAAATCTGCGGTTTGGAGATACATCATTCAATAAAATTGGAATGAAATCTGGGATATCTACTATTTTTTCTGGACCTGCTCAGTAGTGTTTATCCAATAAGATTAAGCACACTTTAGACTGATTTATGTACACATAATCTATGCCATACATTTTTGTTATATGAAAGACAACGTTCAATTGTCTTTTGAACATATTTTTGATGTATTGATACATCAAGCCTGTGAATCTAGAAGCAGAGTGCTGAAACAATAGTTTCCCATAACAAGTGTGATCAGAATCCCCATGTGTGATCTGCTACCAAGATGGCACCTCGGGGCTTACAAGGCTTGTATTTTTTTTTTCCAATTTACTAAAATTTACCCAACTAAATATGGACATTGAAATGCCAGGCGGATTTTAAAACAGAGGCTTCTCTTGCCTGAATTTTTAAATGTTCTATGTACAAAGCAGAATAGTTTTCATTGTTATAGAGCCAAATTTCTTGGTTACAAATATATTATTAAAAACCATTTTGACTATGCAGAGTCATTTAGAAAATGAATCAGGCTTAAGAATAAGGTAAGTTACTTGCATTACAGGTAGACAGAAATGTGGCTGATGGCTTCGTGATGCTTACAAAGAAATCAATGGAAGTTAAAACTCTGAGCCCACTGTACAAAGATGTGCTAACACAAAAATGAGTTATCAATATATGAATTCTAGATATATAATTAGACAAGTGTTCTATACACACTTGTGTGATCAATTATGTATAGGAATGAAATGGTATGTATAAACTCTTAGAGGAAAGGAGGCATTAAAATATATTGTACTAATTTTCTGAGGCTGCTGTAACAGATTGCTGCAAACTTGATGACTTGAAATGACATAAATGTATTTTCTTACAATTATAGAGGCCCAAACTCTGACATCTGCTTTACTCAGATAAAGCTAAGTTGTCAACCGGGCAGTGTTATCTAGGAACGCTCCAGGAGTCTCTGCCCCTTCACTTTCCCTTTCTACAGCTGCTCACCTTCCTTGGCTTATGGCTGGACCACGCCATTCTGTTTCTGTAATCACACTGCCTTCTCCTGGAAGGAATTTTCCCTCTATTTCTTGCTTTTAAGGACGTATGTAATTGCATTTAGGATCCATCTGGATAATTCAAGGTAAACTCCCTATCTCCTGATACTTAATCACAGCTGCAAAGTCCCTATAGTCCTAAAGGATAATGGCATTTCAGAAACTAAGATATAGATAACATGGGATCATTGTTTAGCTTACCAGAGAAATTTCAGGATTATTCTCAATTAATAGGTTTTTTAAAATGCAGTTAGAGAGCTGAGGATTTAGCTCAGTGGTTACAGTGCTTGCCTAGGAAGCACAAGGCCCTGAGTTTAATCCCCAGCACACACACACACACACACACACACACACACACACACACACACACAAATGCAGTTAGAATTCCCTAAAGTCTGTCAGTAAATAACAGTGGCAATGTTGAAAACTGTTCCTTTAGGTTTATGTCAATAATTTATTGAATTTGTACCATCAGTAGAAACTTTTTTTCCCAGAAAACAGTAGATTATTTACCTTTAATACTCTTCCTAGATGAGCCCTTGGGAGAAATTTTAAGAGAATGCTAAAATCAATCAATCTTTGTAAGCTATTCATTAGCAAATTCATTATTGACAGGTGACTATCTCCTTACTGAACAATGAGTTGTAAAGGCTAACAAAAGTAGACAGATAATAACAAGACCTGAGAAATAAACTAAAGTTTTGGACAAATATATCAATGGCCAAAAATCATAATTATCCAGTTTTGTTTTATTTTTAACTAAAGCACAAGCAAATTATAATATTTGTGTGTGTAAGAGGTAAAAGTTGTCTAGTCCACATACGTTAGAGTGAGGTGAATATTTGAATTGTCAATAAATTATGTAGTAAATTAAAAATTTTGATAACTATATATGATTATTTCAAGAGAAAAATTAACTTCTGTTCAGTAATAGTTATTTTTCCTTTAAGGTGCTTCAGCTTTCACCCTGGGAAGTTCTTCAGCAAAGTACACTAAATATTTCCCTACTCCTGGCTGTGCATGCCTGGAATCCCTGCATTCTTAAAAACTAAAGAAGAAAAATTGCAAGTCTGAGCCCAGCCTAGGCAAGTTAGTAACTTACCAAGATCCTGCCTCGAAATACAAAATAAAAAAGGGCTGGGGATGTAGCTCAGTTTGAAGGTCCTGGGTTCAACCCCTAGTACAGAAAAAGTATATCTATTCCCAATTAAATGAGAGACTCCCCATTTACAAACACAGGTTCAAAGTATACGGTGACTTATGAAACCACCTGGGGGCAGGGGACTATGTTAATACCAGCAAAGCAACTGCCCGTGGGTGAAACCAGAGGCTGATTGACTAGGATTCTTTTTTTTTTTTTTTCCATAAAGAAGATGAAGGGGAGAGAGAGGGAGGGTGAAAGGGAAAAGGTGATGATCCTGATAACTGGAGCAGTAATGAATGGAACTGGAATCCTCCAAGAGTGTGATCACCTGTCTCTGTCAAAACAAAGGAAGTGTCTTCATTGGCTGCAGACAGTTAGGTTTCCAGAGAAGAATGACTTCTACCTAGGAGATAGGAGATAACTGTTTCTAGTGATGGAGCAGAGAGCCGTGTTTCTCGTATTATTCATACACCAAGTCTAGTTGGGAGGTCAATCCACTCCAAATAGTTGGGTGAAATAATTATGTGCATTTATGATAGGAAACACATACTTCTATCAACACTGATAATACAGAAATATCTCTCAATTATATAATGAAAGGTAAAAATAACTCAGATCACATAAAAGTAAAAGAGGCTAATAAATACAGCTCTTCACAACTAATGTTTTTCCAAAGTACACCACTGTATCAGTTCATAGGCAAAGTCCCAACAAGAAGACAAGCCACAATGAATTTCACTTTTTTAAAAATTGTATTATTAAATGTTTGGATTGGGAGTGGTGAGTGCCAGCATCCTGGGCCAGTGCAGGCCCTCCACAGCCCACTGGTGACACCATCATAGTTCTCCCACCTGTGTGAGCACCTTGGAGTGGGGACTGCCAGCATCCCAGGCTGGCACAGGCCCTGCCCAGCCGACTGGCGACTCCATCGCAGGTCTCCTGCCTGCATGAGCACCGGCAGGGTCAAGATCCATTAACATGCAAAAGATCTAAGACTGAAGACACCGCTGACTCTGTCTTGCACTGTCTCTCCTTCTTTTTTTTTTTTCTCTCTTTCTTTTCTTTTTCCTTCCCCTTTTCCAAGTCACCAATACCAAGTACAGCCAACCATATCCATGTCACTGAGAGAAGCTCTGGAGACATAACGGAGCACAAGAGCCAAGAACCACATATACCTAGAAGAAACTCTAAGAACAGACATTTCCTAGAGAAGCATTGATACTTGTCTTAATGTAACCTCCCACAAACAAAATATAAAATCAACATGGAGAACAAGCTAAAAGGGGGAAATACATATGTATACAAAGAAAATAACAAGACACAGAAGTAAAACACAACCCCAGACCCCCAGCCCATCCAGAACAAATCCAGAGGACAATGACATAGAGGAAATCAGAAGATACCCAACTAAACTCTCAGAAATGATAGCAGCAGAAGTTAAAAAACAAACAGGCAAGGCTATGGAGAACATCAGACTAGAAATAATTGCCCGAGTTAAAAAAGAGAAGACAATCATAATGAAAGGCCTGCTTAGTGAATTCTGGGTAGACACAGTTAAAAAAAAAAAACAGAGGAGCTTAGAAAAACAAAGGAAAATTTGAACATTCAACTTAGTAAAGAAATGGAACCCATGAAACAGATCCAAACAGATAGCCAAAAAATCAAAAACTCTTTTGAGAGTATGCACAGTAGATTGGATGAAAGCAAAGATAGAATCTCAGACCTAGAAGACAGGTCAGCAATTAGTGACAATGAAAAAATGACCTCTTAAAAATAGCTAGAGACTATGATAAATCACTACAACAGCTGCAAGATGACACAAAGAACAATATAACAGTAATTGGAGTGAATGAAAAAGCAGGGGACAATGCAAAGGATCTAAAAAGATTATTTACAGAACTAATGACAGAAAACTTCTCAAGCATGAGAAGAGAACTTGATATACAGATAAGCGAGGCATATAGAATCCCAATTACCCATGACCAAAATAAATCTACACCAAGACATATAGTAATCAAGATTCCAGAAATTCAACAAAATAACAGAAAATTGAAAATTGTTAGAGGAAAAAAAAATCACCTATAAAGTTAAACCCATCAGAATCATAGCAGATTTCTCAACACAAATCCTTAAATCAAGTAGAGCCTGGAGCAAAGTATTTCAAGCCTTAAAAGAAAATAGTCTCAAGACCAGATTGATGTACTCAGCCAAACTATCTCTCAAATTCACCAATGAAATAAGATACTTCCACAATAAAGAACAACTGAAGAAATTTATGACCTCCAAACCACTTCTACAAAATATTTTGAAGGATATTCTAGAAAAGTCTAGAAAAGGAAAAAGGACGAGTTAACTCTAATTACAAGGAAACTAATAAAAACCCACCAGGTAAGGACAAGCAATAAACTGAGGTGAAACAGAGAACCAACAACAGAAAAGATCTATGCCAAAGATAAGTCAATATATAACAGCTATAACCATCAATGTAAATGGTCTCAACTCACCACCAAAAGAAACAGCCCAGCCAAATGGATCAAGAAGATCCAGCAATATGCTGCATACAAGAGGCACATTTAACCCAAAAGGAAATTCATAGACTGAAAATCAAAGGATGGAAAACAGTATTTCATGCAACAGGAACCCAGAAAAAAGCAGGGGTAGCTATCCTAATCTCAGAAAAAGTGAACTTCAAACCAAGATTGATCAAGAGGGATACATATGGTCATTACATCTCAAGGGAAAACTCCAAGAGGAAGAAATAACAATCATCATTATTTACGTGCCAAATATTGGTGCACCTAACTACATAAAACAAATACTAAGGACCATGAAAGATCAAATAAATACTAACACAATTGTAATGGGAGACTGCAATACCCCACTGTCACAAATACAGATCAACTAGACAAAAAATTAACAAAGAAATATCAGAACTGAATCAAATCGCTGAACAAATGGACTTAACAGAGGTCTCCAGAGCATTCCACCCTACAACAGTGGACTACACATTCTTCTCAGCTGCATGCAGGTCATTCTCCAAAATAGACCACATACTAGCTCATAAAGCATGTTTAAGTAAATGCAAGAAAAGTGAAATTGGGAATTGAAAGGGAATTGAAATTATCCCATGCATACTATCAGATCATAGTGCACTGAAAATAGAATTCAATGGCAGCAGAAACCAAAAACCCACATAAACACATGGAAACTAAATAACATCCTTCTGAACAACAGTCGGGTCACAGAAGAAATTAAGCAATTTATACAGTTAAATGATAATGCCGATACAACATATCAGAACCTATGAGAACCTATCGGATACAATGAAAGCAGTGCTATGAGGGAAATGTACCACATTGAACTCCCACGTCCGGAAAACAGAAGGAGCTCAAATAAACAACTTAATGTTGAACCTCCAATGTCTAGAAAAAGAAGAACAAATCAAACCCAAAGCTCATACAAGAGAGGAAATTATTAAGATCAGAGCTGAAATTAATGCATTTGAGAAAATAATATGAATAATAAATGAATCAAAGAGTTGGTTCCTTGAAAGACAACAAAATAGACAAATCCCTAGCCAATCTTATCAAAAAAAAAAAAAAAGGAAAGAAAAGACACAAATCCATGCAATAAAAAATGAAAGGGATGAAGTCACAACTGACCCTATGGAAATCCAAAGGATCATCAGCACCTACTTCAAGAATCTATACTCAAACAAGATGGGAACCTACTGAAGAAATGGACGGATTCTTAGAAACATGAATTATCAAAACTGAATCAAGAAGAGACAATAATACCAAATAACCCAATATCAACCACTGAAATCGAAGAGGTAATTAAAAACCTACAAACAAAGAAAAGTCCAGGTCCTGATGGTTTCACAGCTGAGTTCTACAAGAAATTCAGAGACAATCTAATGCCACTATTCCTAAAACTCTTTAATGAAATTGAAAAGGAAGCAGTACTTCCAAAATCATTCCTGGAAGCAAGTATTACCCTGATTCTAAAACCAGAAAAGGATCCAACTGAAAAAGAGAATGAAAAAGAGA
>QZML01000747.1:16398-27328 GCA_016801275.1 Hystrix brachyura
TTTTTTTTTTTTTGGTGCTGGGGATCAAACTCAGGGCCTTGTGCTTGCTAGAGGATGTAATCTTGAAAGTATATCTGGTCCCATCAATGTGATGGGACAGGTTGGGAGTGCTAGAAAAGAATATGGGAAAATTGTTATTATTAAGGTGTAAGGCAGAGACTTAGCATAGAGCAGTTTGAAGATAAGGCCACCAACTCCCATAACAGAGACAGAGGAGGGGACTAAAGATCCCAGATACTTCTGTAAAATCCAGTATGTCGTCCCCATATTTAGAAGAAAAGAGATGGGTTTGCCTGCTCCCTTCAGACGGACCCTGGCTTCTGTTTCTGCGATGGAGGTTGTGGGAACTGTAGATCTGGGACCTAGTCAGTTTTCTGCAGCAAGTCTCAGCAGACTGGGGAAGGACAGGTTGGGGGCCTTGGATTTGGGAGGGCTGGCCCCATTCCCAGTGGCCTGGAGAGGATCTGTTTGGGGGAGGAAGGACGGTTTCTGTATTTACTTTTATCTTGTGCTGTTTGTAATCTTCATTGGTGTAGTGTTTCACGGTTGTCCAGTAGGTGCTGGGCAGAAATGTGTTATCAAAGAAGCTTTTAGGAGCTGAAAATTTTAACTTTTTGTTACCATGAATCAGCAAAGCCAAATCATTGGCAAAGGATGAAGTGGTCACATCTGTAACTTCTTCGAGCTGAGTGACGATGTCATCGGGGCCTTTTCTGAGTTTGCTGATCATCAGAGGTAGAGTAACTTTGAGTTCAAAGTGGAGACCTGACCTAGGTGCCGAGCGCCCAGTGGTTTCTGCTGTGGGTTTAGGCACTGGTCTGAGGTCTACTTTTGAGAACAGTGGGATTCTGGAAGAAATAAACCAGAGCAGATAGCTGCACAAACATGAACCAAAGAGAAATATTTAAGAATAATCATTAGTAGCCATTTTTGTCAAGAAGAGTTTGAAAGTCAGACCCAAATACTATCTTTTGTGATAGTTACAATCAGGCACTTATGTGTAAGAAGCCTTCCTTACAACCCGTAGGTTCTGTTTATTTTTGGTAGGGTTGACATGAGTGATTCCATTTTGATTTTGAGAGCTTTCTTTTCTTTTTTTTTAATATCCTGTCTTGTCCTGAAGGCATTGTTTATTGATCATCATTTATTATTGCCCCTTGTTGCTGTGATGCTGTCGTTGGTCTTATCTGGTTCCACTTTGCAGGGGAAGTAATCGATGGTTTAGAGTTAGTGTCATAGCCCCTTTAAACCACATTTGAGCAACAAAGTGGTTTCAGAGAAACAGATGTTAGGCATAGCCAAACCAAAAGAGTAAAAACAGAATAGCCAAACATTTATTTCCTTTTGAAAGCCTCATCCTCCACAATCTGACATAGCTGGATCTCCTAGTTTTGATACCAAAAATATACTTTTATATGTGTAACTTTCTTTATCTAATTTTACTTTATATAATTGTCCCTTTTATTGTTTATTTTTGAACAAGCCTTGTAGTCACTTGGATTTCAAAATGAACCTGGTACCTTTTTATCTCTGAGTTAACTCACAGGTGTTATATTCTCATTACAGCTGGCTCAAAAACAGACTTTTAAGTAAGCTTGAGCAGTAAATGATCTTAGTGGCAGCAAAAAAGTAGAAGGAAGAGCAAAGATGTTACCTTTAAACTAGGGCTGACAACACTTTAAGACTTTATATGATTTTGAAGGACAAATTATCTTATACACACATAAACTAACAAAAGAGTGAGTTAATACTGTAACTGTAGTTTGAGAATCATTGCAAAGCTGTTCATAAGAAATGTTTTAGGCACATCAATCAGATAAAAATATTGACTTAAGCCACAGAATTCAAAATAAGTTTACCAATTAGTTATTTTCTGAATGGCCCCTAATTACCTTTTTATGGGTGTTGAGGAAGGCTGTTTTCTCTTTTGGAATGCTGAGACAGGAGTTAATCTTAGATCATGATTTGCCAGGAGCCAGTATAAGCTGTGTGTAAGCCAAGAGCCACTTTTTACCTAATAGTTGGCCTTGTAGTTTGGCTTTGGGTTCAAGTTTGAACTCAGTCTGATGATTTAGAACCATTTTTTAATCTTTTTCTTTTTAGCAGTGTTTTTTCTTGGCATTGATATATTGGTTTGTGTTTTTCCCCCATATTTACTCAGGATGGGCTTAAAGTTCGGAGTTTAGTCTCTGTCATTACTGGTGTAACTATACTGTTAAAATAACAAATATTATAAGAGGTCTCTATTGTAATTCATTCATATCATTGCTGCCATGGGTGGGAGCACATCATGGCCACTGTGATCTCGCACGGACCTTCTTTTTAAAGTTGCGTTGTTTCTTAACAAACAATAGTATTTCCCCTAATCTTGGGGTTTGGGGACTCTGGGAAATACTGGAGAAGCCACCCAGCCTGGGGAAAACTGAAATAAATTGGTTCAGGCAGCTGCTTTTTCAGCCACAGAGAGGGTCTTGTGTGGAAGTTCCCCATGCCCAAGGTTGATTGTTATAAACACAGATTAAAAGGCAGACAACAGACAAGATACATAGGACAAATATCTCCCTAGAAGGTACCACAGTACTTTTTTAGGTGAATTACAATAGAGACCTCTTATAATATTTGTTATTTTAACAGTATAGTCACATCAGTAAGAGTTGGAAGGCAGAAAGGGCAATAGAGTATGGAGGAGGAAAGAGACTGGAAGAGAGTTACCTGATGGCAGAGAGCCTGGCGGCAGAACTGGCCCCTGGAGGTGGCTAACACACAGGCATTATTAATTTGGGAAAAGTCAAAAAGGGAGACGGGAACATGAATGTAGATAACGCCCTCTGCCCCTGGAACCTCATGGAGGAGGAGGACAGAGACTGCCTGAGGTTCTGGTTTGGGCACAAGAACGGGCGATGCACAAAGAAAAAGAAGACGAGGAGGTAGGTGTGGTGGGAGGAGGCCTCTGATAGCGCAGGTGAGGGGAAAGGGGCTGAGTTGAAGGGCATATGGTGGTGGATGGTTGTGGTCTATGAGATCAAACTCAGCTTCAAGGATGGAATTAGAGTCAAGTCTAGGTTGTCTGTGAAGAAGAAGAATTTGGAAAGTAGTACAGGACTGAGGAAGAGTTGACTGAGAAGGTAAAAGAAACCTTCACACAAGGAACTTTAGATCACTTGTCATTGTGCTGGATAAATCTGTTGAAGTCTCGAAGAACTTGGAACTCAAAGGTCGTGTGTTTATGTTATTGATTATTATCTATTAAAACACATTATAGAAGAAAAAAATTTTTCCGGTTTGGTGCCTTCACCTTCCAGATAGGTTTCTAAGCAGACAGAACAAAGGCGAGTCTGGACAGCTGGAAGGTCAAACCGGAACCGCCCATAGTGGAGTAGGTGAGAAGTCTGGGCAAATGCAGGAGAAAACAAGAGAGAGACAGACATCCCCGAGTGTCTGAATCCTCTCGTGGTAACTGTGGCCACCAGCAGGAGACTGCTGTCCCAAGTACCCTGAGGTGCCAGGCCAGGGCGATAGCTCCCAATGGTCGGAAGGACCAAGACATAGCACTAGGATTTCTGGATGGACAGATGGATACACAGAAGGATAGGTGGAAGAAAAAAGGAAGGTCCTCCGGAGCAGATTTAGGAAATGACTTTTGGGTTGGAGAGGATGCCTGGTGTTGTATGGAAGGACAGCAATGGCAAGGTCAGCTTCAGGGATCAGTCACCTCACAAAGGCCTCCCGGTTTGGGCACCAAATATTAGGTAGATTTAAGACCCACAGATGACCAATTAAAGCAGGAAGATTTATTAGCATGACAAGTACAATGGTAAGTCTGGGTCTGAAATAGGCTTCAGCTACCTCCCACATAGGGAGGGTAGCAGTTTTTAAACTGGGGTAGGGGTGGAGCTTGTGCCTGGGAATGAAGGATGGAATGAGAAAATTACCTGACTTTATATCTAAAATGAGAGCTCCGTGTGGTGGCGCACTTCTGTAATCCCAGCACTCAGGAGGCTGAGGCAGGAGGATTGATGTGAGTTTGAGGGCAGCCTGGGTTACATAATGAGTCCAAGATCAGCCTGGACTACACGGCAAGACCCTGTCTCAAAAAACTAAAACAAAACAAAACAAAAAACCTAGAATGGAACTTGGCTGGTAGAGAGAGCTTTACAGAGCTTTAAGCCAATGTGGGGGGTGGGGCTCAAAAACACACAGGCCGTGAAACTAGGCTGAGAAAGCAGGGAGAGAGCTTTAAGCCAATGGGGGGGGGCCTCAAAAACACACAGGCCGTGAAACTAGGCTGAGAAAGCAGGGACATTGAGCACACAGAGGGACACAGAAAGTGGGAGAGGCTGGAGTGAATTCAGCTGCAGAGCAGAAACCATTGCAGGACCGCGCCCAGCCCAGAAAATCAGGGCAGGACTCAGCATTCACGCACAAAAGCACGAGTGTGGAAGTAAAGCAGACGGTGACCACCTCTCCCTGCTCATATCTGGCGGGTTCCAATACTGAAGACCCTGGCAAGAAACCACTCATTAAAAACATGGAGGAATTTAAAACACTAATTTCTTTTTACATTGATTTTTGGGAGGATTTGGGCACTCTTTCTTTTCTTTTGCTTTCTGCTTTTTTCTTCTTGTTTGTACATTCCTGTTACTTTTATCTAGGTCTACTAACTTTCTTTTACTCTTTTACAGGGTCCTTTATCTCATCTTTCTCTCCTCGTCTTTTATTTTTCAGATTTTACTTTTCTCCTTTTCCCCTTCCTCAACCCCACCATTTATATTGTGTTACCATTAAGCTTTATTAATCTTTAGATATTGAGCTGCTATTATTGTTAAATTCTTTTCTATTGTTAATGGTGGTATAGTTGTAGCATTTAGTAGATATTTACTATATGTCAATATTTGGTTTGTCTCTGTATCTATATTACTACAGCAAATCTCTTTTCTATTGTTAAGGGTGGTACTGAGGCAGAAAGGCCCAGGGCCCCAAGCTCTAGATTCTGACAAAGAATCATAAAATCCTTCCCCATCCCTTTAGAAATGGTTAAGGGATGACCCAACTCGTCCCTAATCACATGCTTGTGTAATCCAGCCCCCTCCCCTTATGTTCTATATGCTTTTAATCCTTTCCTTATATTGGGAACTAGCAAAACAGGATGATGTAAAAAACCTATAAAAACCCTCAAGTCGCTTTGTTTGGGGCGCAGGGTCTTAGAGGGTGAACTGTCCTGGGTCCATTGACGTAAATAAATCTGAGTTATCCAGCTCTCTGAGTGGTGCTCGGTTTCTCAACAGTCAATTTCTGCAATGGTACAGTGATAGCTTTTATTGATTCTTATGGTATGTCGCTATCCAGATTGTTGATTTTATTGCTGTTACCAGGGTGGCATAGTTGTTGCTATTGGTTCATTTTTTACTGTGTGCCAATATTGGTTGTGTCATTAATGATACTGCAATTCATTTCTGGAGAACTGGTTGCTGGGTCAACATTCTCCCCTCCTCACATTAGTGGAGGTCGTCAGGTCTGAGAAAAGGCCGATAGTTAGCCATGCCCAGAGCACATCACTGGGAGGCAGACACTAACTAAAGAAATCTCCATGCTAGCAACCAAATTCACTATAGTTGACCTACAAACCTCAACACACACATGAAACACGAGAAAACGAAGCATCAAAATGCCTCCAAAAACTCCCAACTCTCCTAAAGCTGATCCATGGAACATTGATGGGGAGAAAATCAAAAGCCAAAGAGCTGAATTATATGAAGGGATGAAAGAGTAAACGAACAAGCAAAAAGATCAGTAACATGCTCAATAAGCTCAAAGATGATATAACTAAACAGATAATGGGCTTAATACAATAATCAGTGAGTTTACAGAAGAAAATAATAAAAAGCTAACTGACTTTAAAAAATGATACAAAACATAAATAACCAGTTTAGCAAAGAATTTGAGTACATGAGAAATAACAAGTAGATGGGCCGGGGATTTAGCTCAAGTGGTAGAGCGCTTGCCTAGTAAGCACAAGCCCCTGAGTTTGATCCCCAGCACCAAAAAATGTGCGTCAGTCCATGTGAAGCACCCAGAATAGTGTCTTACACAAAGCAAAATACTAGCTGCTATTACTATTTAATTTATAGCACCTAATCCTATCTGAAGTTACCTTGTTTATTATTTATATGCTCACTGTCTCCCCATCAACTTGTGAGCAGATCAAAAACATACAAAAAACAGGAGGGGGGTGGGGATTTAGCTCAGGGTTAGAGGACTTGCCTAGCAAGTGTGAGGCCCTGAGTTCAACCCCCAGCACCAAAAAAAAAAAAGAAAAAAAGAGAAAAAGAAAAAGAAAAATAACAAGAAGGATCCAGGAGATAAAACATCGTTGAAAGTATGGGTGACAGAAGTGACCACGGTGAGGAGACAGTGTCAGAACTAGAAGACTGGGTCGATGGAGACACTAGATGACAAAAGAATATTAATCTGAGATTAACTGGAATTAGTAAAAAATCAGAAGGTACACAAATGGCATAAAAATATGTTTGCAGAAATAATAGCAGATAACTTGCAAGCATGGGGACAGAATTTAACATAGAGTTAAGCAAAGCACATAGAACCCCAAACAAACAAACAAAAAGAACCCCAAACAGCCACACTCAGAAAAGAACTCCAACTGGGTGTGGTGGTGCATCCCTGTAATTCCAGCACTTGGGAGACTGAGGCAGGCGGATCACCTCAAATTCAGGGCCAGCCTGAGCTACGTAGTGAGACCTTGTTTCAGAAAAGCAAAGAAAAAAAAAAAAGGAAATTTATGTATTTTATTTAAAATGTAAAACAAATCTGTATTGGAGAAAAATTCATTTCTTGCTGGTCTGGCACGAATTCAGGAGCCTCGGCCTCCCGAGTGTGGGGATTACAAGCATGTGCCACCACGCCCAGCTATCTTGTCTTTTTCATTTCTCAGAAACAATGCTAAGGCCAAGAGAGGGCACATGACCTGGCCCTGTCACTGTGTGGCCCACTGACAAAGGCCACCACACCCAGACTGTGGGAGGGGAGGGTGTGTGTGCTGAGTGTGGGATCCTGTTTCCTGCTGATTTAAAACAACCACAGCTGGTGAGGCCTGGTTTTTAGCTCCTCTGTGAGAGTTTGAAAATGGCTAAGAGAAGAAAAAAAAAAAAAGTAAAATTGATTTGGGGGCAGAACCAGTATAACAGAAATTAAGGATTGGCCTTTCTTCAGAAGCGAGAACCACACTCTCCGCGGAACGCGGGAGAGAAGTTAGCTGGCTCAGGTTGGAATGAGGAAGACACCAGAACTCTTTAATTCAAAGCCCAAAGCAAGTCAGTGAGTCAAACTGAAATGACTGATGAAAGGCTGGACTCTCCTGCCTTCATGTGCCTCTGTAGAGCCCCTCCCCACGTGGCTTGTCTTTCCCACAGGTGCTGTGCTGGAGGGGAATGGTGAGGCAACCTGGGAAGGTTCTCCTAAGATGGGTGAAACCAACTGTTTTAGTTACTTTTCTCTCATTGCCGAGACAAAATACCTGACACCCAAAATTGAAGCAGGAAAGGTTTATTTAGCTCACAGTTTGTAGAGGTTTCAGTCCACAGTCAGCTGGATTCAAGGCAGGGTGGCCTGGCAGACAGGCAGAAGGCAGCAAGGTAAGCAAAAGTGAAGCAAAAAAAAGGGAATAGGCAAGCATTTTCTGTCCCTTATATCTTATCCAGGCTACCTGCCCTTAGGGTGTGTAGCACTGTCACCCTTAATCCTAACACCCTCAATCCTAGTATCACATCCTGATCCCAGCAGAACCATGTCAAACCAATCAGTGGACTAGTTTAGTAATCACACACTCTAGATCCAGCCACCTCTGAAAGTACCCCACCTATGACCACATGAGGCTTTGGGGGGACATCTAGACACAAGCCATAACACCAACAGATCACTGAGCATCCAAGCTGAAAGGTAATTTGGTTTTCTGTGGGAAAAAAAAGCCCTATTGTGACCACTGTCATGTCCCTCATAATTCACACCCATGAGTATTAAGAGGAGGAAAGCAAGAGGTGGAAGCTGTGTGACCCAAGACTTTTCTAACCAGACTCTTCTAAGTCGTGTCTCCTTGGTGACTCCTTCTTTGGAGAGAGGGAAGGATATTGCATGTGAGTTCGTGTGGTCTTCCCACAGGGCTCTTCCTCCTGGAGGGGATCCCCCTTCTCCAGAGCCCCTAAGGAAATCAATAAACCTGCCCCAAGAACAGAGGGGCCGGGAGAGGAGACCTACACCTCCTCTTCCTGCCTCCCCTCATAGCAGCTGAGCCATTGAAAGTGCCCCGATAGAGCCTCGGTGTGAACCCACTATGTTTTCTCCCTCCACACCTCCAGCAGGACAAGCCATGGAAAATCCAACCTAGCAGAAGAGGCCAATTTCACAATGAGAAGCAGCTCTTTCGGGGAGGATTGCAGAGGCAGGCTCCTTCCACCCAGGGCACACAGGCGCGCAAGGCAGTGCAAACGCTGCAGAAGTCAGAGGCCTGGGCCGGCTTCCACTTCGGGAGTGCAGGCGCTCTTTAATCCCACCTGCTCGGACCCCTGATCTCTCCCGTGCGCTGTGGGAGGACTGGACCAAATTGCCCTCCAGGGCCTGAGTTCAGAGGTACATATCTACGTCATTTACATGTTGAAGTTCAAAGTCTTCTGTGTAGCATTCAAGACATTTCTACTTTGGCTTTAAATTTTCATTTTTGGGGATCCTTATAGCCTCATCCCAGTCACACAGAGAAGCTTGGTGCATTCCAAACACACAGCTCTCTGCCCAGTGTCTCCGTGTCCCTTTCTGGTGTTTTTTCTGTCTGAATTGCCCTTCTCCCACCCCTAAAAAAAATTGTATTCTTGAAAGTCCTCCTCAAGGTAATGTTTTTGCTGAGGCCTTCCTCAATCCTGCCCCGCTCCATTCCTGTACTCCTACTGCTTCCTAATAACTCTGTCCTCGCCTCTACTGCAGCCCGTACAGAGTGGTTCTTGTTACAGTTATGGGCTCCTTCTGTTGCATAGAACTCTCAGCACTTTTGGAGTCTCACACAGAATCCTGGATTTCATTGCTTCTCAGGAAGAACACAAGGTGACTGCAGGCTCCCGGGTCCCTCGGGTACCCTCCCTTCCCATAACAGCTGTCTTCTTTCACATAAAAGTCCTATCAATATTTATACCTGTTTGATAAGCTATCAGAGGAGCCAAGGCAAGCAAACTGCCTCTCGGGCAAGGGTGGGAGGCACCGCTGCTGGCCCTGGAAAGCAGCCAGGGGAGGTTCTCCTAAGACGGATTAAATCAAGGACCACCACACTACCGGGCTCAGAGGAAATTAGGTCTTCTGTAATTAAGAACCTCAGACAGCCACGTCTCTGTCTTTCCTCAGACAAGTAGCAGTACCTGATCTCCATTTAAGAAGACACAGGGCTGGTACAGGGGCGGGAAGGACGCACGGAGGATTAACCGTGTCCTTGGCACTGAGGAACACAGCCAGTGTCCGGAGGTTGGGACCGTGGCGCCAAGCAGGTGCAGGCTCCTCTGTGTGTTCTGGAGACCGGGCTCCCGACTGCACCTGCTGCATTCGCAGGCAGTTCACGGCCACTTCTGAGAAATTCGTGCCTGTGCCGGGCTGACCTCAACCCAGCCCTCGGATGCCAGAGCTTTGCTCTCCCAGCCCGTGCTGTGTGTGTGTTGGGGTNGGTGTGGAGACAGAGACGGGGAGTCTTGTACAGTGGGAATAATCAAGCTGGGTGTGGTGGAGCATGCCTGTAATCCCAGAACTCTGGGAGACTGAGGCAGGAGGATCAAAAGAGTCTGAACTCAATCAGGACAATTGAGCGAGCTAGTGCCCTTCTGTCTCAAAATTAAAAAAAAAATAGAAGGGCTTCAGATGTAGCTCAGTGTGAAGATTCTGGGTTCATTTTTCAGTACTGGGGGGGAAAAGGAGAAGGGGAAGTGGAAAGGGATGGAGAAAGAGGAGGAGGAGGGAGCAGGAGGAGAAGAAGAAATGAAAAGGAATGGTAACCTGCTTGGCCTTGAATCTTCTTGTTCTTTTGTAGTTGGTGGCTTGTCACCTTCTGGAATCCCCTGGGCACCATCTCCTTGTTTCTTAACTGCCTACAACTTGATAGCCTTTCTTAACCCACTCTGCTACACTAGGCTTCATCAAGAACCTCCTGGGAGAGATTACAAGGAGAAAAGAAATGTTTCCCTCTCTTCCACAGAAACAGTCCAACTATGAAGTGTGATCAAAACGTATGATGAACCAGGCATGGTGGTGCACATCTGTAATCTCAGCACTCGGGAGGCTGAGGCAGGAGGATCATCATGAGTTCAAGGCTAGCCTGGGCTATACAATGAGTTCAAGGCTAGCCTGGAACGTGTAGAAAGACCCTGTCTCAAAACAAAACAAAACAAAACAAACAAAACATATGGTGAATGTTTAAATTTCAAACTTATTATAGTAAAAAACACTTTGCCACTAATTCCCATGAAAATACTCTCCTCTCACTTCAAATACACTTATCTCGTGGTGAAGCAGTTCTGGAATTCCTCTTTCCTGAGGGCCCTTCGTTGTGCTGTCACGGCTGCCTCGATGTCCTAAATCCACTCAAAATGTTTACATTTGATGGTAAGTTTGACTTTGGGGCAGAGCCAGAAGTCACATGGTGTCAGATTCAGTGAATAAAGTGGATGAAGACACTCTGAAATGTTTTTATGAGCCTGGAGGGCGCTCAGCACCTGTCCATTGGAGGGCGCTCAGCAGCATTCACTGTGACCATACCTCATACTTCATAAAAATATGAAAAAGAGCTTTCAGAAGTGGTTCGGAAAGTGGCAAAAACGATGGGATAAGTGGTTTTGAAGTGAGAGGGAGTATTGTGAGAGGGATCAATAGCAATGTGTCTCTTTTTTTT
>QZML01000747.1:40911-63435 GCA_016801275.1 Hystrix brachyura
CAGGACCCTTCTCAGGCTGCTTGTCAGCCCTCTTTCCACTGCAGGACCCCGATTCCAGGGCAGCATCATCGGAGAGAAAGGACTGATCACCTGTGCTAAAGTTGTCGCGTAGGGAAAACCAGCCCCATCGGGAGGGCGAGGACTTACCTCCGAGGCAAGCGGTGCCGCCAGAGCCCCATTACTCCTTTCGGAGCTGAGAAGGTGTTCGGGGGGCGGATCCACTGAGGAGATTTCCAAAGTCCCAGACCTGGGAGAAGACAGTCTTGTCTAGGAGGTAATTAGGAATGAGGCAGGAGACTAGGGTGTGGCAAAAGCTGGCCGGAAAACTACATGTAGTCTGTTAATTGCAAACTCCCAGGACACACGTGCAGAACAACTACCAAAGCCCTTCTCACAGGAACTTGAGCAGGTTTTCCCCCGACGGCCTAAACCTGACTCCAGCCAGGGAAGGGGGACACTCCGCACTCAGTTTTGGCTACTGTGTTCTTTCGTGGTGGCCCACACTCGTCCTGTGGACTGTACTTATTTTCCTCCTTTTGCGTGGCCCAAACTCGTTCTGCAGAGCCTGTTCCTGCCTTTAATAAACTTTGCTGCCATTTGCACTTGTCTTGACCAATTCTTTCTTCAGGACAGAAAGAACCTAGAAACCACCTCAAGACCCTCAAGAAAGAGACCGCAAACCTGGTAACAGGAAGAGTCCACATCTGAGTTGTGTGATATGTCTGACAGGACAGAATGAAGACGTGGGGAGCAGAGTATCTGCACCTCACTTCCCCTGAGTTACCAGCACCCCCCAGACCCCAGGCCCGGGGCGCTGCTCTTTCATTTCCTTGCTGCTCCCGCCCTCTGCTGGCGGCACTGAGCACTGACACGTCTCGGTCTACGTGGTCGCCTGAAGAATTCGCTCTGCCTGGTCGTCCATCCGGGCACCAGCTGCGGCCCCTCCGTCCTACCTGACTCTGCACGTTCCTCTGGGCTCTTCACAAGTCACGAGTACACCCACCTCATTTTTTAAATAGTCACAGAGTACTAATGCAATTCTCGGTTCAAGGAATCACGTGTTTAACCGTCGTATCAGGAAGTATTTAATTGTCAGCCATTCTGGTCCTTCGTTGTAATATGAGAAACTTGGAATAAAAGACCTTACAAATTCTTTCCTTTGCACACTCTCTAATTCTCTGAATTCAATGGTAAGGAGTGTGTGTGTGTGTGCGTGTGCGCGCACGCACACATGAACACAGAGGAACGTCTACAGAAAATCCAAGCCACAATTCTGAATTTTTTTACTACGTAAATACGATTTTCTTCAAAGATTATACGTAAATCCAGAAGAAATATCCAATTACCTGAAATGAAGTTTCTATCCTATATGCGTATATATGTTTGTAAGCAGTAGTCTCCTCTTACCTACCATTTCGTTTTCCATGATTTCAGGTACCCAATTTAACCACAGATAAGGAGGCTGCGTACTGTACAAGATGTATTGAGAGACAGCGAGAATTCACACAACTTTTATTACAGTATAAGGTTATAATTGCTCTATTTTATTATTGATTATGGTTGTTAATTTTTCACTGTTCCTAGTGTATGAATTATTTCTCATAGGTGCGTACATATTGGAAATAACATAGCACTCTCTGTATAGGGCTCAGTGCTATCCACTGGAGGTCTCGGGATTTAACCCTTAGGATGGGGGTGTCTACTGTAATGTTGTTTGTCGTTGTTTGTTACTTTAACATCATCAAAAAATCATTTCATTATTATTTTATGGGCCACATACAAATCTCTATCCCTTAGAACTCAGAATTCAGTTGATCAAACATCAGCACAGATAATGATGACAAAAATCAGCCCAGACAATTACAGGATGACCTTTCACCTCAGAGACCGTCCAGATTTAAGAGCTCCCTAATACACTGGGAGAGACCCATCACTCGTGACACTCGTGAACATTAGTGCACTTTCCCGTCTGTCCCTGTAAGCTTCGCCTAACCCTGACTTGCAAACAAAAGTCCTTAAGGTTATCAAACTGACGAGAAAGTTTGTGATGGGTGTTTTACAGATTAAAACATCTCAGCCTCACTCAAAATCCTTATTCCTGATGTTTTTCCAGGAGGACTGGAAGTGAGCGAGGAAGCCAGCACCTTCCTGGGGCACTTGCTTCACAGGAGACACCTGGATCAAGCCTCCCAGTGATGCTGTCCAGCAGGTAACACGTTCCACAGCTTTCTAGAGTCCATACAGGTTTGCATTTGTGCTCGTGATGTAGGACAACCCACCACCAGACTTAAGTCTTTAATGTTTCCCTGATGGGAGAAAGGAAAGACACACCTTGTGTGAGCTTGTGTGATGGGCGAATCGCACGCTATGAGTCAACACTGGTCTCTCTTTTTAACAAGTCCATACACTTGACACACACAACCAAGATGGTTTCTCTTAAATAAAGGACGTGAGGAAAATAGAAGACTGAGATAGAGTAACAGATGATGCGCCATGCAGTATAATGTCCTTTTTAAGAAAGGTTTTGTAGAAAGAACAAACCTTGACAATGTAAGAGGCCAAGGATCACTCTGAAAGGCACGAAAGGGAAAACGCAACTACTAAACATTCCAGCAGTGATCACTACTATTGGGAGAGTGTGCAAAGACTCAAACTGAGAAGTCCAGGCAGTTAGGGTGCAGACCCGGGTCAGCCTGGCTGTTTAATCTCAGGGTTTTCCACATATCAGGCATCCTGCACCTTAGATCCATTCCACTGTACTATTAATTAATATTTCATTTTAATATTAACTCACCTTTTCACACAGTTTTCTTGAATGAAGAAATGTGAAACTAGAGATTTGATGTTTTCATTATTCATTCACATTAAGCTAAATCCTTAATGATGAACACTTTAATGTGTGTCTGTGAACTTTTGACATCGGCCATCTCACTTCTTGCCAGCTGTACACATTTCATTCTTTAACATACAGCTTTATCTTGAACTTCAATTTGAAAAATTCTACCTGGAAAAGAATGCTTTTATGGAAGAATGAAAGACCAAGGATGATAGATAAAAAGAAGCCTGAAGCAACAGATTTTTGTCTTTTGTCTAGTTGTGCTCGAAAGAGAGGTTGAAACAAGCAAGCTGTATTCTGTCATCCAGGAAGTGTTCCTAATCGCTTTCTCATGGAGTTAAGAAGAGAAGTAATTTTTGTTAACATTTCCCTTTGCCCTGACTTAATGTGTGAAGTAATGTGCTGATCAGTGATTCTTTTCATCTCAGCCTTAGCAAGGGTCCCGGTTAATTGCCTTCTTTATTCTAAATTCTGATGGTTCCATTTCAGGTGGACCCAATCTTCCAAATCTTTAGGAAAAATTTCTTCGTTCCAACCCTCCTCTGACACATGCTTCCACAATTCTAATTTGAGAATCTTTTTCCAATATCTCCAGAGAAAGGAAGTGTTATCAGCGCAGATGGCATGAAAAGCTCTGAATGTTCCTATTTCATTCCTGAAACCTGATCAAATGGGCTAAAATACACAGTTGTCCAGTGGCCTCAGGAGAGACACATCGGAGATACACAGGAGGCTGCATACGAGAAGAATGAAGAACTAGAGCCACCTCGCTGAGTTCTCAGACCCTGGAAAGCTCGGTGCATCAAATCTCTTTTTAATTGAGCTTCCTTAGTTCCTTCTCCACGTTGGAATTAAATTAACCAGCACCAGTTTACTATGAAAACCATTCACATGGCACATGCAAGGACTATGCAGCGCCGTCCCCACAGGGGCCACCGTGCGGGGGAAGCTGTGTGCAAGAGGGTGTGGACGTTGGTGGCTCCTTATCAGCAGCTGAAGGGCAGACACTGCAAGAGTCTTAACTGAAGAAACGCCCAGTGCTGGACATCAAGGTGGCTTTCGGCAACTCTGTGGCCAACATCCTCGACGGTTCTTTTTACCTCAAGTGCAGAAGACATTTTCCTGCTACTCTAACCTTACAACATTCCTTAATTACAAATAGTGGAGGAGTTGGGGATTTAGCTCAAGTGGTAGAGCGCTTGCCTAGCAAGCACAAGGCCCTGAGTTCGATTCACAACACCCCCCCAAAAAATTACAAATAATGGAATAATTGGCCAATAATGCAGTGGCTTCTGTGACGCTGATGTCGTGCTCGAGCTAATAGAACAATGCAGTGAGCCCATGTTTCGCACCTTGTGATTCTGAAGATAAAATCACACCGAGAATCCAGGCTACTTTCTGAACATGTTTGTGTTATTTTCTGTTATAAATAAACAGATCCTTAGCTCAAGATCTTTTCTATCAGCTAAGTCATTTGGATTTACTACGGAGGCCATGGAGGGCAGTTAAACAGCTACAGAAGGATTACACAAGGAGCATTAAGAAAAATCTGTCCCTCCGTTCCTTTTCCCTCTCCCCTCCCTTGTTCTCCTTCCCACTTGAACAATTAATAAGGAATAGAAGGAAAAATGGAAACAAAGCTTTTGTAAATAAGGAGGGAGGAGAGAGGGGAATGGGAAAAAAAGAAGCGGCAAGATATATCATGTACAGGTACAAGTCCCCTATGATGAATGTTATCACTGTGTATGTCTAAAATGTACCATTAAAATAAAATTGTCTAAAATGTACTGTGTATGTCTAAAATGTACCATTAAAATAAAATTTAAAAAAAAGAAAAGAAAAATCTGTTCAAGGGTGTGCTGTGAACACAACCGAAAGGAGGACCGAGCAGGTCTGATCGAGTCACTGACAGGACGCCACGACAGCCTGATGGCTCTAAACACTCGCAGCTCAGGATGCAGGTGGCGTGATCCCCGTGCGAACAGGGCCGCGCGGTGGCAGTGAGGACCCCTGAGCTTCCGTCTCGGAAGGAGAAGCTGCTACTTCAGAAGCAGCAGCTGGGAGGTTAGGATGCTGCTCAGCTCTGGTTCACCATTGTGAGGCGCTGACAGAGCTCCGGTGTGTCCACAGTTTTAGCTATTTTAAGACTAATCAAGAATCTAAATTTTGGATGTGAAAATCTCTTTTTGGAAAGGTCGCCATCCAAGCCAAAAATTATTTTAAAAAAATAAACAGCCTCGTCACTGTATTGTGTCAGCTATGAACACTTGGTACAACTTTTTCCAACCAGTTGAAGACTATAAGCATCCCATCTTTGTTGCCTATAAAATGTATAAAATTGCCTTGCACACAATACAGAAAAAAACATGCTTAGTAATTGAAGGGATCAAGTAATTCCACAGGAAGAAGTAGCAAAGCAGAGTGCTGTTAGGTCTGCATTCTATCTTGTCCAAGTCAATATTAGTGTCCATATTGATATGAGGACATTGGTCACAATATGATTGTATTTTAGATGACAAAAATATAAAGGGGTAATGAAAGTGTGTAAACTAATTTTCTTGGAAGATGATATAACAGCACAAGGATCTAATTTCAGTTTTTCTCACCAGGATGTCGACTGGTGATATAACATCTTGTTTACTGAGGCCTCCCCTACCCACAGTACACTTCCCGCCTCGAGTTTTCTCACACCAGGGCCTGTGTGCGCAAGGTTCAACCCTTCTCTAATGAGCTGACCAACCGCTCCTGGTTTTGATGGCTGCACTGAGGATGGAGCTTTTTAGGGGCCTTCCGGGACCCACCAGAGAACCACTCCCATAAAACCATGCTCATGTAGCATGACTGCTTCTGTTCTGTGCTTTGTTTCTCTATTTCACTACAAGCTACCTGGGGGCTGAGACTGTTTCATATGTACTAATATCTGGGATGACCGGGCTTGGGGATTTAGCTCAGTGGTAGAGCGCTTGCCTAGCAAGCGCAAGGACTTGAATTTAATTCCCACATCCAAAAAAAAAAAAGGATGTATATGAGGTGACTAACACAATTTTAAGAATACAAAGCACAGTTCATAAACTCCTGCTTTATTAATAAAATTTTTGGATTTTTTTTGTGTGTGTGCGTGCTGGGGATCGAACTCGGGACCTTGTGCCTGCAAGGCAAGCACTCTAACAGCTGAGCTGAATCTCCAGCCCTATTAATAAAATTAAATTCCCATTTCACATCAGGAAATAGAAGCACCGAGAATGTAATGATGGCTGTGTAGAAAGCAGCAAAAATGTGAGCAAATTCACAGTTTTGTGAATCGAGGGAATGGGGATTTAGCTCAGTGGTAGAGTGCTTGCCTAGCAAGCACAAAGCTGGGTTTGATCCCCCTGAGTTTGATCCCCAGCACCAAAAAAAAATTGTGAGTTTGATCCCCCTGAGTTTGATCCCCAGCACCAAAAAAAAATTGAAAATTGAGATTGGAGTCCTTTGCCTGACAACAGATATTCATTCTTTTACAGATTTTGCAAAACAACCTCTGCGTATTTTCATTTTACAGGCAGAATGGAGGTTTCACTTGGGATTTGTCTCCTTCTCACAAGGAGGCAAATAAGCCCCACATACTAGGAGAAGTCAAATATCAATTTGATTTTGTCTGAATTTCTTCTCTCAGTGTGAGTGTGTATGTGTGTGTTTGTGTGTGTTGTACATGCACAGTGAGCTGGAGATTGAGCCCAGGGCCTCACACATACTAAGACGTGCTCTGCCACCGAGCTACACTTTCAGACTAGTTCGCCTTTTCAAATAGCTCATAGAACTCATACTAAGACGTGCTCTGCCACCGAGCTACACTTTCAGACTAGTTCGCCTTTTCAAATAGCTCATAGAACTCCTCAATCCTAGAGATTTAACCTTAATGAAATCCCTAATAAAACTTAGCACTGTGGAAAAAATAAAGTAAAATAACTCATAAAAATCACAAAATTCACATTAGAAGACATATTGTATTGTGGGGGAAAAAGCAAAGAAGGAAGAAAGGAAGAAGGGAAAGAAAAGAAAGCTAAAATAGAAAAAGAAAACAGGAAGAGGAGTAAGACCAACAAGAACAAGGAGAAGCTGCAGGACCGTCGTCCTCCCAGGACCCCAAATGCGGGGAGGGAGACTGGCGGGCAGGGGCGGGTCAGGCGGGCGGCTTCGGCCAGCGTGCAGCACACACTACAGCTTCGGCTCAGAGCGGAGCCCTGCGAACACAGAGGGAGAGCTCGGATGGGACACGAAGCACACGCGGGGCATAATCTGGGTAGCGGCATGTAGGCCGTGACATGATCTCAGCCGTATGAATAGACTCTGAGGGCAAGAGGCTATGGGATTTAGTCCAGATCCTTAACTCGCTGATCGTAGACTCCTGCCAGATCCTCCCAACAGTTTTCATCTGTAAAATGTAGTTCTTGGACAAAATGACTTTGGTAGGGGGATGTGCATGTGTACACAACTAGGCTTACATTTATGATCACAGGAAATAAAATGATTTTATATTCATGGGTACATTATGAACCTGTCTCTACATGTCAATCATCTTAGGACCTAATCTTCAGAATTATCATTGCGTGTTGGCAAGATAAAAGATTGAGGGGTAAAAAAGAGCGGGGGGTAATTTCAGGAGTGAGAACTTTTTCAATTTAATTTTTGTTTCCTTTTTGTTTGTTTTTGAGACAGGGTCTCACTACATAGTCCAGGCTGGCCTCAAACTCCTGGTAATCCTCCTGCCTCAGCCTCCTCAGTCCTGAGAATATAGTCTGTGCCACCACGCCTACAGGAGTAAGACCTTCTAAGACTATCTGAGTTAATGGACTTGTTAATAGCCAATACGGTCCCTTGACAAGTATAAATTTAATAGTTTCACTCCTCTAACATCTCTAGAATGGGAAAGTTCTGCTCTCAATTGCATCTAGCCTAATAAAAAGCAAAGGGGAAAAATCTCCTTAACTCTTAAGGGGCCCTCCTGGCCATACATACTTTTAACTCCCTCAATCTCTGTTATGGATTGACTATGTGTGTCCCTTAAAATTCATATGTTCATTTTGGATGTTCTTCAACTTTGACACTTTAGAAACAACCTTTTATTCTTGGGTCTCATTGTTAAGAAGAACTTTTGAAAAGATAAAAATACAACAGTTCAGAAGAAAGGAACAGAGCTAAGTAATCGAAAAAATGTCTCCTCTTGGAAAAAATATAATGTTCTCCACAGAAGAGCTAGAAAATGTTAAACGTTTTATAGTAGGGGACATTAAAGGCATGCTCAAAAATAAAGCAGGTGATAGTAAAGTAAATGGAAAATTTCTTGAATTTGAGAGAGTTAAAGGAAGTATGTGAGATTGAACACAAGAAAATTGCTGAGGTAGATGCAAAATGAGAAATTCTCACTGAATGCAGAGAAAAGATAGAGTTCAGATGGGCAAAAAACCAAAAAAAATGAAGATACAAAAAGAGGAGAAAAAGAGAGAAAGGGCTGGTCCAAGAGATATAATTTACGTGTAATAGGAATACCTGAAACCAAGGACAAAGAAAACGAAGCTGAAATAATAATTAAGGAACTAATTGAAGAAAACTTTCCAGACTTGAACAAAGTCTTCAAAGCAAATGACTTACAAATGAAAAAACCTTGGGATTGGAGCTTTAGCTCAAGTGATAGAGTGCTTACCTAGCAAGCCCAAGGCTCTGAGTTTGATCCCCAGCACCTCCAAAACAAACCAAAAAAAAAAAAAAAAACAAAAAAAAAAAAAAAAATCACAGAGTACCTCTAAAATTTTTCCTGAAAAGAAAGCAACACCTGCACATATTCTGCTAACTCTTTTAAATTTCAAGGATATAAAAAATTTTTTTACAAGTATCTAGAGAAAGCTGGTTAACTATAAAGGGGCAGAAGTCAGGAGGCTGACTTCAGATTTTTCTCTTATAATTCTAAATTCCTGAAAAGAGTAGGATAATATCTACAGAGTTTAATATCTATAGGGAAAATAATTTTGAACCAAGAATTATATATCCTTTCAAGTTATTACAACTGAGAGAAGTAGAAGTTAATTACATTCATAAGTGGTAAAGTTAATAAGATCCAAATTGAGTAAAAAATGTCAACCTCTGATTTGAGATATATTTGTATAAAACTAAGATGAAAAGGGATTAAAGGCAATAAAACCTCTCTGGGTCACAGAAAGGGAAAGCAACATGTTTATTAGGCAGAAGTGAGGAAATTGCAAGATGGTTTGCATTTAAGAGATGTTATGTGGTAAATAACGTAGCACTCATATGTAAGATTATTGCTCAGTATCTTGATGTGGGTGATAATATTACTGCTGTAAACCGATATAAATACATATATTTTAGGGACTGGGGATTTAGCTCAGTGATTAGAGTGCTTGCCTTGCAAGCACAAGGCCCTGAGTTCGATCCCCAGCACAAATATATATATATATATTAAATACACATTTAAAATGTGTGCATTTTATGTACTTAAAACTTGTTAAGTAATCCTTCGTTTGAAGAGAATATATGAAGCTGAGGCTCAGTGGAACAGAATGGAGAATGCAGAAAATAACCCAGGCACATTCAGCTAAAGGGGCCGAAAACATTTGCTGGAGGAAAGACAGACACTTTAACAAATGGTTCTAGGAAAAACGTCCATCCACATGTAGAAGATTGACTCTAGACCCACATCTCCCACCATGCACTAAATTAATCAAAATGAACCAAAGTTCTAAGTGTTCAAACAGAAATAATCAGCTGGTAGATAAAATAGGTACAACTCTTGAAGACATTGACACAGGCAAGAACTTTCTGAACAGAACCCCAAAATAGCACACAAAATAACACCAAGAATCAACAAGTGGCATCACATCAAATTAAAAACTTCTCCACAGCAAAGAAAACAACCAACAAAGCAAGGAGACAACCTACAAAATGGGAAAAACTTTTTGCCAGCTACACACCAGACAGAGGACTAATATCTAGACTATATAAAGAACTCAAAAGATTAGACTCCCAAAATAAAGAGCCCGGTCAAAAAATGGGAAATGGAAATGAATAAATATTTCTTAGAAGAAGTGCAAATAGCCAAAAAAAACACATGAAGAAATCTTTGACATCTCAGGCCATTAGAGAAATACAAACTGAACAACATGGAGATAACATCTTACTCCAGAGAGAATGGCCATATCAAGAAGTCAAAGAATTACGAATGCTGGCAAAGCTGCAGGGTGGAAAAGGAACCCTTGTATATTGCTGAAAGGAATGTAATTTAGTACGATCTCTATGGAAACTAGTGTTGAGATCCCTAAAATAACTAAAACTCAAAATTAACTTGACCCAGCTATTCCCCTTCTAGACATCTTCCCAAAAGAGTTAAAGACATCATCCTACAGCATCTTGCATATCCGTGTTTATAGCAGCACAATTCGTAATAGTTAAATCTTGGAAACAGCCTACGTGTCCATCAGCAGATGAAAGGACAAAGAAAATGTGATGTTTACACACAATGGAGTCCTACTCTGCCATATAGAAAGATGAACTGAAGTCATTTGCAGGCAAATGGATGCACCTTGAGACCATAAAGCTGAGTTTTAAATAAACAGAAACAGAAGCTCAAACATCGTATGATTTCTCTTGTGTGAGACATTCAAAATGTAAAAAAGAGCAAATACAAGACAGATAACAGAAATAGGGAAATGATCTTTTAGAAAAGGGAAGGGAACCAAGAGATGAAGGAAGAGGGAAGGAAAGAAGGGGAAGAGGAAGAAAAAGGAGTTAAGATGCATTATGCACACACACCCCTATCCATGAAGATGTAATCCATTATGTACCGCAAATATATGCTAAAAAAACACACTGCAACTGCCAGGATCCAGTCGAAGCTACCCACAGTGATGCGTGTCAGCGTTCCTCTGGTAAAACGCAGGCTCTTTGCCTTCCGCAGGCTCTTTGCCTTCCACTCAACGCAGGCTCTTTGCCTTCCACTCATCACACTCGAAATTCCTAGAGAATATTGCAAGCCCATGAATTGGCCTAGTTGAGAAAGTAAAGAGCCAGCACCTGATGCTAAGATAAAGGAACACATTGAGGGAATTCAAAGAATGCTTAAATTACCCTCTTTCCAAAAAAAAAAAAAAAAAAAAAAAAAATAATGGGTTGGGGCCTGGCCAGTATCCTTTTAGGAGGGATGGGCCACCTTTGCTTGGAGTTTCCACCCTCTGGAGAGAAGCATAAATGTTTTCACTTGTAGGCAACAGACACAGGATCTCGTTACTCTGAACACCCGCACTCCACTTATGGGTGTGTAATTTTAAGTTTCTGCCTAATAAATCCTTCCTGTGCCTCTTACTGACCAGCCCTGAAGATGCCTTTTCTGTTGACTGGAGTCTGTGAACACACAGTTTATTCCGCAGGTAGAGTTGGTTTGGGGTTCTTGTCCCTGGGGTCGCCTCAACCTTGTCCAGTGAGTTCGCCTCTTGACCTGGATGCTACAGGGAACTTACAGATTTTATGACCACCCCGTTTCACTCTGATCCCAGCCACTGAATTTCCATTAATCCTGCTTTTCTCTGCCAGAGAATGCTCTTTTTTGTTATAAAAGGCCCCAAGCCTGTGGATTTTGAGTGAAGCATTTGCCTGGTTTCTAAATGAAGCCTGTATTTCATCAATGACCAGATTGTTCTGCACCAAAATTAGATAGTTTGCTTTTTTTTGGAACCCTGTTTATAGTTTCTAGGTTTACAATCCTGACAGAATGGGTAGACCTTGAGAAAGAATTTTATTCTTTGCACCCAAGTTCCACTTGTCATGTTCCTCTCCTTCTTTCCTCCCCAGGACTTCAAAAAGGACTATGAACTTCAGCTCGGGTTTTTATCAAAACAAATATGTGGATTTTCTGGACTCCGCTCACTTCAGGAAGCAACTCAAAGACACCACTCAGACAGACCCTCGGGAGAAGCCAGTGCCCACAGAACCGACCCGGAGGCCGGGACCCTCTGACGCCTTCTGTAGGTCAGTCCACTGCTTTGAGCTCCCCACATCTCACTTTACTTCAGCCCAACAACAAATCTAAGTACCTATTACCCTCTTTGCAGAAAAGAGGAAACTGAGTAACAGAGACATACATTTCTGTAACTTGCTCGGCTTTTAAGGTGCTCAACCAGGATTTAGACTGAGGCGGTCTGAGTCAGCATGGAGGGATGTTTTGATACAGCTTACTCTAGAGATATCAAAGTCGTTTCTCAGCAAAAATATGTCTCTTCCTAGAAGGTAGTTCTGCTGCTAAGAAACACATTCTTCGTATGTTTTCTCCAAAAGGGATTCAGGGTTTTGGTTTATCTTTAGTCCCTCTACCCAGGGCTGACCTGCAGGGTCAGTGGTCATTGTGGGTGAGACCTGCCCAAGCCCCCTCGATGTACACAGGTGGCATGGGGGGGTGGAAAGGGGTCCAGCAAGGTGGAAAGGGGTCGGACTAGAGGCCTCCCTGCCCTCCTGTCCAGATACCCGGCCCCTTTCTTCTCCAGATCTGGGAAAGTTTCTGACTGAAGGCAGACAGCCCCACTTCCCTGCTGTCCTCCCAGGAGAGGAGCTGCTGCGAGATGTGAAATTCCTGCAAAGCCATTTGAAGACACCCAGGAGGGAGGGCTTCCCTCCCCCATGATCATTTATTTGCTCTTTGTTAGTGACCTGGGTGAAAACAGAGGCAAGCACCTTGTTGGGTGTGCCAGGCTCGGCTGCCTGCGCCTTAGTGGCTTTCTCTGCTGCTGTGCATCAGCAGACACATGAGGTTCACCTGGGAGACAGAATCCTGCAGGCAGATTCCCTCTCTCCCCACCAAATCTGAGATGACATGGGCCATGACCCACCCTTCCCTGACAATGTCCGTGTTTTCCTCTGAATGGATCCCAAGATGCTCCTCACTTTCCTTGGAAGCCCTTTACTCTATGCAAAGCCCACACCCCGGGGGGCTGAGTGACTGCAGAGGCTCACCTCCCACTCTGGAGACTTGGGAAAGTGACCAAGCAGCATCTCAGGAGCTGCCCCTGCTGGAGGGCTGGGGAGGGGGCAGCTGAGGTGGACGGCCCACTGGGAAAGCTTGGGCTCCCCTTAGCACCGAAAAGCTTGGGCCGCGCACACATCAGCTGGGGCAGAGGAGTCTCAGAGTGAGCAAGAACAGGCAGGTACGAAGAGCTCTTGGACCTGGAGAAGAAGGGTCCCCAAAGCGGGGGAAGCCAGCACTCTCTGGAATGCAGCAGAAGCCCTTTATGATGTCAATGTCAGGCCCCGGCCTGAGGTTCCCTGTGCCGTAAGACGACAGGCCTGTCTCCCCTCACCTGGACGGCATGGAGATAACTCAGAGATAAAATTTGGCTCGTGGTTTGTTTGAGATGATCCTCTGATAAGCCCTCTGAACTCCGGGGGAGGTGTATTTTATTTTTCAAATGTATTTTAGGTGACAGAATATTCAAAAGAAACACTGTCAGGATTTTAGCAGACACCGTAGGTCGCCAGCCAGAGGGGAGGGTGGCTTCTCTCTCACTAGTGGGAATGAAATGCACTCAGAGAAGCACGAGTGCAAGTGTCTCATCACACAGAAAGTCCTACAGAAAAGAGATGTCTGGCTGGAAAGGAAGACTATAAGCCAGGAAGCAGCAGATGGGGGCTAGAGTGCAGTTTCTGAAGACATGCTCTTCCCTTTATCTTTCCCATGTAGGCTCCCCCAGGACAGTGAGGTCACCATGGCTCTGGACATGTCCCTTGTCCTGTTCCCACTGCTCGTCCTGGTGCTCCTGGGACTGGGCTGGGTCCAGGATCCCCGGGACAAAGAGTCCTCAGCCAGGAGGTTCCAGCGGCAGCACATGGACTCAGGCGGTTCCCCCAGCAGCAACCCCAACTACTGCAATGAGATGATGAGGCGCCGGAATATGACACGGGGACACTGCAAGCCAGGCCTTCGCTGCTTCTTTCAATAAAACACAGCCGAAGTCACTTGATTCCTGACGCGTCCTCTCCGGACGCTGTTCCTCAGGTTCTTTCCAGCAAGGAGCAAGACAGGTAAATGACTTATTTTGGTGAACAGCAAACGGGTAAATTAAACACCCCTGTCTTCTAACTCTTGGATTTCAATGTCATGAGAAAATTCCCTTTCTTATAGACTACTTGATGTTCAGTATAAAACTTCTAAATATGAGATGTTTTTGATAAAAGGAGCTACACTGGAGACTTCATAGTCCTGGGTAAAATGATCGAACTGACACTCAGATGCCATAATTCTCCAGCACAGAACCAGTAGGAGCATGGCCACAGGAAAACCCTGCATGGCCTCACCACGAAAAGGAGGAGTCAACAGTAAATTTCTATTTTATTTTTTGCTGAGTGAGCTACTTCCACATCAGAAAAACAACTTTAGGAAAGTCAGAACCTTAAGTCACAGAGCTGAAAGGCTTTAGATGTCATGGAATCAAGGGATTCCAGTAGATCTCAGCTTGAAGGTGGGCTCCCTGAGACTAAGCACTGGTGCATTTGCAAACATCTCAAAACCGCAGAGTTCCTCTGCAAAGAGCTCAATAAATTAATATATATTTTTGTTTCTTTGTACCTTTTAGTAAGTGTATATGGCAAGATGTCCTCTCAGATTCCTTCCTTTATCCTCATGTTCTGTCCCATTCCCTTACGTTTTCATTTTTAATAGACTACTTTTTAGAGAAGTTTGAGGGTTACAGGCTGATTAAGCCCCGATCATCTTCATAGCCCACCACCAAGGAGTTGCTAATCTGCGTGGGTGGACAGCACTGCGCATGCTGCTCTGGCGAGCGTGGTTGTAGTGTTTTAGAGCTCATCACACCCTTGTGATATTCTCTAGTGTCTTCTGGCTGCAGTCTGGGCAGGGTCTATGCTGAGGGTGAGTCTCCTTCACTTTTCGCTTAGCCTGAGTCTACATGTGGTGGATAATTGGGCAGGGGCAGTGGCTGAGTCCCAGCCCTGCTGCGGCTCCCTGTGTCCCTGAGGCAAGTCAGTATCCCTCTCGGAACCAGTTTCCTAATCCAGCAGGGAGAGACTTTGATGCCCAAAGTCCCTTTGAATGTGAGATTTTCCAGTTGTGTGTCTACTCACTTTTTCGCAGGGCTGGGCAGTGGCGTGCAGTTCTTGGTTCTGTATGGTTAGGAATCTCTAGCAAAATCACACGTTGAGATCAGAATTAGTTCAGAGTGATCCTTTCAGGATAAAGCCACTTTAGAGCTCTTGATCACCTTAGCGATGTCAGACAGCTCTCCAGGGCAGACTTTCCTTGCAGATCACCCATAGACAGCCCCCAAGAGCCAAAGCTGGCGGTCACCTCTGCCTGGCTGACAGGTCTCCCGAGGCCCCGAGAGCCCGCGAGGACTCCGGCCCTGGCTCAGAGCCCACAGAGGGGAGAGGCTGGTGTGCAGGTGAGATCAGGGCAGCGGTGAGAAAACACAGCAGCGGGGGCAGGAAGTTTCCTGGCTTCATTGGAAACCTGCCGATGAAGGTGGCGTGCTGGGCCATGCTCCTGACCAGAAGGGGAAATTCCCTTCTTCACCGCCCCTTCCTCTCCCATAAATGCCACTATCCAGTCTCCTCAGGGGAGGGCTCTGGGACAGGGGACAGGGGTTGTCGTAACATAGGGACAAAACGTGTTTCCATGGGACATAAATGTGAATACACAGGGGTCTAGATCTGGGGAATTAAGGAACATCATTCCAGGAATGGCCTCTAATCATCTGACTACAAAACGTTCATTGTGAAGATCTCTAAAACCTTGTCACAAAACCAAGAATGGGATAAAGAGAACCAGGTCTGGAGTCAGGTGTGGTGGTGCACGCCTGCAATCCCAGCTGCTTGGGAGGCTGAAGCAGGAGGATTGCAAGCTTCAGGCCGGCCTGTGTAATTTAGCAAGAATGTCTCAAAATTTTTTAAAATAGATGCAGGGGGGTTGGGGATTTAGCTCAAGTGGTAGAGCACTTGCCTGGCAAGCACAAGCACTGAGTTCTGTCTCCAGCACTCCCCCAAATAATTAGCGCAGGACTGAGGATGTCTGGAGGATAGTGGTGCACACTTGTAATCCCAGCATTTAGAAGTCTACAGCAGGAGGGTCATGAATTCTAGGCTACCTGGGAAACTTGGTCAGATCCTGTCTCAAAATAAGAAATATAAATGGCTGGGGTTGTATGGATCTGCACACGGTGAGTTTAATTCCCAGCAAACCAGCCTTAATCCACACTTTGAGAAAAAACAAAATACTCTCAACTCTGTGTCTGAGGAGGGATCAGCAGCACCTCCAAATAAATATAGACAATGATTTTGAGGAAACACATGAAATCACGAGGAGAGTTTAAAGGGATGGAGGACTTCCTTGCTTGTAGTCCGAAGGACACAGAAGCAAGGAAAGCAGCTGGGTTCTCAGGGAGACCTCAAAGGGGGTCTAGTGACCTAAAAACAAAGTAATTCTCTTTAGAATACTGGCAGGCAATAATTTGAAAGGGAATAAGAACAGTTACACTCACTGGAATACAGTAGGGAGTGGTTTTATTGCTGTGAATATGGTGCAATAAAATTTGGCTAAAGTTTCAAAGACCTACACCCCTTTTTCCCCTTGCCATGTTTGCCTTGCCTCAACACAGGCAGATCTCCAAAGCAGGGGAAAAAATACACATATTTATACACATGCACACATATATTATTCCCAAGTCTAGTCCAGTATTGGAGGTACTCTCTTCTTGCTGACACCTTCCTTCTTTCTTCTGAGGGAGCAAGAACAACACATAAGAAAAAGCTGAAGAATCTGTAACAGAATCTGTGTCAAAAGAAAGGAAATGAAATCAAAACCTTAGACAATTCTTCCTAAGTGCACAGGAAGCAGCAGACAGGGAGGGTCACTCTTCTGAGGCGGATTACAGACCACAATGAAGAACTCAATCCGGGAAGTGTCTTTGTAGTGACAGTGAGGATAATCTCCAGGAAGCTTGCAGAGACTCAGGCCAACAGGGTTTGCACCCTGGTGGCAGCTGTCCAACGATTCAGACAGGTGATGCTGGACAGGGCACAGGAATCGCTTGCATTTTGGAAAGGCTCATGCAGAAAGGTGTTTGTATGCTTACACCTCCTGCCTATAATTGTTGACACCCCTCATTGCCCTGTTGCACCGGAGAGGACTTGGCTGCATGTGCCAGATTTCAAACCACTGAGCCCCAGTGAGGCCCTTAGGCACAGCCCATAGTGGACACAGTACCCCAAATGGCCCCAGCAGCAACAGGAGGGGAAATCGCTATCTCACACCATCTTTTCTGTGTAGAAAAAAGAAAGACAAGGGTAATAGTAGAAGCAAAAAAACCAAAATTGTTAATCATAACTATTTATATTCTTGTTTTGCCTTTAAGGATTTCGTATCTCTTTTAAAAATCTCTTTTGAAGAGAGTCTCACAACTCCAGTGACAGACTGTGAGGTGGGCAGCCTTCCCTCTCACGGGCGGATCCCTTTCCCCTCTCTGACTCTGCTCCGTGTTCAGTGACCCTCGCGTCAGACACCTGGGTTTTGCCTCTTCCCTCCTGAGATGCTGAGCCTCCATCTACAAGCACATCCTCCCAGCCCTGTCCACGGCCCTGAGTATCCCAGCCCAAAGTCTTCCCCTCTTACCGGGGTCTGTGGTGGCTTCCTGGTGCGCTCAGGGCAGGCTCAGCGCAGGGTCGAGGGCTGCGCCTGCTTTTTTTGTCCTGGCCAACCGCGCTGCTTGTGCCTGGCGGGGAGGACGCGCTCTGGGCCCGGGAAAGAGAAGCTGCCTCTCAGCAGATGGGGGCTTCGTCTGCAGTGAGGGTGAGACTCTAGATCTTTTTAATCTCCTCTTTAAATTCATATCATGATCACTATTTATAGACAGAGAGCTCTCATTTGCAGAACGAGATAACTCAAAACAGTTCTAAGGAACTAATCACTTCCTGATAAAGATTTAGTGCCTCCTTGATTGGCAGCTTCAGGTTTTGAAGCTCTATCATTTCATTTTCTTAAGGAAAAAAGTTAAATGAAATGTGATATAAAAGCTGCCACATGCTTGGTAATGTTTTGAGTTCCAACGGTAGATGTGAAAGAATTACTGATTTAATTGAAATTATTGATTTAATTGGGCCAGATCCTGGGCTACTCAGATTCAGCTGTTCGTGTTTCAGTGAAAGACAGAATCAGCTAAGGAGACAAATATATTATACCTATAAAGATAAAGACAGATTCACAGGGTGATGGGAACATTGCAAAGAAAGAATTATTGGGACATGGTCCCTGACCTAAATTTTGAGGAACAATTAGAAGTAGGTGAAGAGAATGATAAGGCCTGAAAAGCTGGAAACGTGCGTAAATAGACCCATAAGCATGAAGGAGAAAGGCAAATTTAGGGCATGTGCCTTTGAATCTGTCCTTTCCTTTTCACTGGTGCTGCAAAACTCATTCTAAACCTAATTTTCTCCTGGACAGCTCACATAAAGCTTCCCACATGCACTCCCTGCTTCCAGCCTCTTTTCCTTACAATCCAATCTGCTTAGTCTTCCTCCAGCCTAGTTAAAATAGATACATCACTCTTGTCTAATCCTTTCAATGGGTTCAAATATCTACAGAAAAAAATGATGTCTGTTGTTTACTTTCACTAAGGTTACTCACAAGATACAGGTTTAATATAGAAAAGGCAATGCTGTTTTCTGCTTTGTTTTGAGACAGTGCCTCATTCTGTCACTGTATAGCTCAGGGTGGCCTAGAGCCTAGAACTCACTATCCTCCTGCTTCAGCCTCCCAAGTGCTGGGATTACAGACATGTGCTACTGCAGTAGCACAGACATGTGGTACCACGACCAACTCAAAAGTCAACTGTGCAGTAGCACAGACATGTGGTACCACGACCAACTCAAAAGTCAACTGCAGCAATGAACAAATGGAATTTGAAATTGCAAGCACAATACCATTTATATTGCCATGAGAAAATGAAATACTTATGTACCAATCTAACAAAGTATGTAAAGATTTTGTGTGAGTCAGGTTTTTGTTGCTGTGACCAATTATTACAGGGAGCTGCAGAGGTGGGATGGGGAGGGGAGACAGAGGCCCAAATCTAGGCCTCAACTATCTGTATTCATTTGCCTGTCTTCCAACAAGAGTACGAGAAAGCCCAGAAAAAATAGAAAAATTATTCACTGTCTGGCTAATTTGGGAGGCCAGGTAGTCAACTCCTTTACTCCAACTCCAGCTCACAGCAGCACTCCGATTTATGGAAACGGCAAAACAGACACCAAGGAATATGCCAGGCTTCAGCCCAGTAGAGGACCCAGGAAAAAACCTTGAAGATCGGGTTCTATTGAAAGTCTTGCTCTCTGCACGAGGAAGCTGGAGAAATAGACCACCTTTTAAAAATTCTAATTTTTAGTCACAATGAATACCTGAGAAAAACGAATTAAAGGAGGAAAGATTTATTTTGGCTCACGGTTTCCAAGGTTCAGTCCCTGGTTGCTGGCTCTACTGCCTTTAAACTTTGCCTTTAAGCTGGTGGCAAGGCAGAAATATCATGGCACAAAGGCACCCAGAGGAAAGCTGCTCAGCTCGTGGCAGTCAGGAAGCAGGGAGAGAGAGAGTGAGACCCAGAGAGCAAGCGGCCAAGGACCTGATATAGCCCCAGGTCTTCCATATTCTAGTCCCCTTCGCAAGCCCCTTCCATTGCTATTATCCCCCAACAGTGCCATCAAATGATGATCTCTCTTATCAAAGGATTATTCCACTGGTGAAGTTAGAACCAAAACACTATCAGCAACAAACCTTTTAACACAAAGAGCCTTTTAGAAGACATTAAAGGAGGAAAGATTTATTTTGGCTCACGGTTTCCAAGGTTCAGTCCCTGGTTGCTGGCTCTACTGCCTTTAAACTGGTGGCAAGGCAGAAATATCATGGCGCAAAGGCACCCAGAGAAAAGCTGCTCAGCTCGTGGCAGTTAGGAAGCAGGGAGAGAGAGAGTGAGACCCAGAGAGCAAGCGGCCAAGGACCTGATATAGTCCCGGGTCTCTCCCATATTCTAGTCCCCTTCACAAGCCCCCTCCATTGCTATTATCCCCCAACAGTGCCATCAAATGATGATCTCTCTTATCAATGGATTATTCCACTGGTGAAGTTAGAACCAAAACACCATCAGCAGAAAATTCTTAAACACAAAGAGCATTTTAGAGGATAGTATAAATCATGTAAAGCCTTTAGGGGGTCATATAAATCATAGCCAAATTGCTATAGGGAAAAGTATAAAACTCTAGTGAAAGAATTCCAAGAACTAAATGAGTACATATTCCATGTTTGTGGATAGGAAAAGTCAATATTATTAAGATGTCAGTACTTCTCGATTTGATCTATAGATTAAGCACAATCTCAATCAATATCTCAGAAAATTATTTGATGACTAGAATAAACAAATTCTCAAGTTTATATGGAGAGTCAAAGATCCAGAACTATCAACACAACAAGGAAAGATCAGCACAAATTCAGGCCTGAGAGGATCCAACTTCAAACATTGTAGAGTAATAGTAGTCAAGAAAGTGTGCTAATGAGCTTTCCATTGTTGTAACGAAGTACCTAAGATAATCAACATAGAAGTAGGAAGGGCTATCTTGGCTCACGGTTTCAGTAGTTCCAGTCTGTGGGCAGTTGGGCCTGTTGCTTTGGGCCTGTGGCAAGGCAGTAATTATGGTCAGTAGCATGTGGTGGAGCAACATTTTACCCACCATGCTCCACGGTTGCCAAGAAGCAAAGAAATGAAAAGAAAAGGTTCTGGGATCTGAATTTCCCTTTACAGCCCTGCTCCCAGTGAGCTAACTCCCTTCCACTAGGCCCCACCTCCTAAAGGTTCCAACATCTCCCAATGGTGCACAGGTTGGGGACCAGACCTTCAGCACATGGGCCTTTGTCAAGACCCAGACTACAGCAGACGGTGTGATATTAGTGAAAGAATAAGCAAATAGGTCAATAGAACAGAATAGAATGCCCAGAAATGAACTCACAGTGAACTGATCTTTGACAAGGAAAAACAATAATTCAACTGAGAAAAGATTTTCTTTTCAATTTATGGTAGTAGAACAACTATGCATCCACATGCCAAAAAATATTTTAATAGATCTATATCTTATATGTTATAGAGATCTAGATTTTACACCTTTCACAAAAATGAACGCAAAATGCTCCATAGACCTAAATGTAAAAGAGTATATAAAAATTCCAGAACAGACCCATGCATGGTGGCACACAGCTTTAATTCCAGCACTCGGGAGGCTGAGACAGGAAGATCACTGCAGGTTCAAGGCCACTCTGTGTTACACAGCGAGTTAAAGGCAGCCTGAAATACATAGATCCCATCTCAAAAAAAAAAAAAATCCAGAAAATAACAAATGAAAAAATGTACACCATCTTGGATTTGGCAATGACTTTTTAGATGTAACACCCAAAGCAGAATGTATAAAAGAAAACGTGAACAAAATAAACTTCATTCAAATTTAAAAAATTCCTATTCTGCAAAAGTGTTAAAAAAATGAAAAGACAAATCAGAGACAAACAGAAAATATTTACACAAGATATAGCTAATGAAGGACTGATATACAATATTGTAAAGAACTATTAAACCCCAACAATAGAAAAAAATAAGTCATATTTTAGAATATGGGCAAAATATATGAATAGACACTTCACCAAAGAAAATATACAGATGGAACGTAAGCTAGGTCACCCACACAGCACAAAATTAGGACACATCACAAATTAACAGGAAAAAAATAGGCAAACTAACAGCAGAAGAGACAAAGTTTATTTACACATGCACGTAGGACAAATCCATAATGAGTGCTGAACAAAATAGCCAGAGGTAAAGGTTGTATACCAGGTTAACAAAAATTTTAGGGCTTCTATGGGAAAGTATGAAAGATTTATTTTTATTTTTATTTTTTACTCTTGTGATACTGGAGATTAAATCCAGGATATTCACACAGAGCTACATCCCTAGACTTTTCTTTATTTTTGAGATGGAGTCTCATTAAATTGTTAAATTGCTGGGCCAAGCTGTAATGTGTGATCCTCCTGCCTTAGCCTGCCACCATGCTGAGATTACAGGTGGGCACCACCATGCCTGGATGTGTACAGCCTTCTGGTGCTAACGGGAATCAGGAAATCTTTCTTCTTGACTGGAAGTTTCCTTGTAAGGGGATTTATAGAAGATGTATACATTATTCTGAGGGCCAAGGGACAGTTGTCTTTGGAAAATTCCTGGGAATGTCAATGACAGCTGAATGTTGAGAGAGTTCTACTTAAGTTTATTTTTTCTTTTTTTTAATTTTATTTTAATGGTACATTTTAGATATATGTAGTGATAACATTCATTATAGGGAATGTGTACCTGTACATGATAGATCTTGCTGCTTCATTTTTTCCCATTCCTCTCCCCTCCCTTCACTGCCTCCTCCCTCCCCATTTACAAAAGTTTTGTTTCCATTTTTCCTTCCATTTGATTTCTCTTGTCCCTCTGTTCCTTTTCCCCTCCCCCCTTGTTCCCTTTCCCATTTGAACAATTTCTTCCCTTTCCCAATATAAGACATTTTATTCTTTATTTACACTTTCAGTTTCTCACACCAGAGAAACAGTGTGATATTTAAACATGTGC